>PVJO010024703.1:0-23941 GCA_004026905.1 Hystrix cristata
TGGTGCTTCCTGGGAGCACGTCCTTCACGAATCACTCTTCCCCAAATGCTTGTTTCACAGTCTGCTTTTATAGACCTAAGACAGGTGCTGGAAGCAAAGAACAGAAAGTTAGAGCCAGGTATGAATAGGCCAGGGGTGTCAAAGAAGAGTCAGCACCTGCAGCCTGGGGCTGCCTCTTCCAGTGGCTTCTGGGCTCGTTGATTAGCATAGAATGAATTGTCGGGCTTCACACTCCCATTTCACACTTAGGACGAGACAACATTGGAAATCAAGCAGAATGGCAGCTTCCCTGGGGGCAAAGGAAGTCGGGTTCCAGTTACTCTTATTCCCAAGTTTTGAGATTCCTTGTGAATGAAGATAGTGGAGTCAACAGTCCTGCAGTTTCAATGACTAGGTTTGACCTGTGTAGTCTCCAGAGACTCGGTGCCTTAATACCAGGAAGTCATTCACAACCTCAGCCACAAAGTGGCCCCGGTCACTCCTGGGGGCCCGCTACTGTTCAGTCAGCCCTCTCGGTGTTGCCACTAAACTTCTTCAGCGGGGGAGAACCTTCTGCATTGCTCCCTACGCATCGAGGGGGCAACAGTCAGCAAGTGTCATCTTGGGGACTGTGGCTGGCTGAGCGCAAAGTGTCATGCTTGAAAATGAGTAATTCCTTAGTTGCCCTAGGACTCTTCCTACTTGAAAAGTGCTTTTGTAAGTATTACCTTGACAGCTCTTTAGAGTAAATAGTGAAAGAGGTAGAGTAGATTGAATTATGTCCACTTGACAGATGGCAGAGGCGAAGTCTTCCGATGAAGTCGATGGAGGCACAGAAAGGGCAGCCTGTGGAGCTGAGGCTGAATGGGGTCTCCCGGCGCTGTGCCCAGTGCAGAGCGAGGGGCTGGGAGTGCGCGATGAGACCTTAACCACTTCTGGTTCCCCAGGCCACAGGAACTTGCAAAGCAGTCGGTGGATGTGACATAAACTGTGGCCCTGAACCTGAGCACCTTGGGGCTCCCAGAACTTGCCCACAGCCCCGGGCTGGCTCTAGAAGGCACAGCTGCCCTCTTCGCACAGGTTTCGACTCCCCTGCCAAGGGAGGTGGAGAGTGAGTCATCCCTGTCGGATCCCTGGCTTATGTGTTTAGCTAATTCAGCTAAAATTAAAAAAAATCTGTCCTGGGGGAAGAGTTTGGACACGGAGAGCTTACAACTCCCACATTTCTATTTCTGATCGTGACTGTAGTTTGTGACATTTGGCGAGCCTTTCGTTCTAGTTCATCAAAAGAGACAAGTATGTATGATGGAAGCCGGCGTTGCCTGTTTCAGCTGCTGGGTTCTCACCTGCTGTCCCGCGGTTGCAGTGGGACAGAGAATGCACACGTGTGTGCTCAGCCAGCAGCCAGCAGTGGAGGGTGGGGAAGTGTTACATCCAGAACTGGAGCTGGCCGGGTTAGTTCTCACTGTGTGCTAACCAGGGTGTGCGATGCCATCTCTAGAGGTGACCTGACCACTGTTGCACCATGCAGGTGTCATACCGTATCACCCTGCACACCTTTCTTCCCCTTTCCTTCATCACCGGCCCACTCAGCACTATGGTTCGGATACAGTTTGAGGGTGTCTCCCAACATTCATGTGTGGGAAGCTTGGTCTCCAACGTGATGATACTGAGAAGTGGAACTTTTAAGAAATGGGACTTATGTGAGGAAAAAAGAATCCGTCTTCTACATTATTGGTGGGAATGTGAACTAGTATAACCACTGTGGAAATCAGCATGGAGATTGCGCAAAAAACCAAAAATAGAAATTCCATTTGATCCAGCTATTTCCCTTTCTAGGTATCTTCCTGAATGAGGTGAAGTCATCATATTACAGTGATGCGTGCATATCCATGTTTATAGCAGCACAATTCATAATGGCTAAACCTTGGAAGTGGCCCATATGTCCATCAACAGAGGAACAGATAAAGAAAATGTGGTATTTACACACAGTGGAGTACTGCTCTGCCACAAAGGATAAATTTGAGGAATTTGTAGGAAAATGGAGGCACCTTGTGACCATAGTGTGAAGTGAAATAAATCAGACACACAAGCTTAAATATTGCATGGTTCTCTTATATGAGACATCCAAAGTACAAATAAAGGGCAGAATAAAAGACAGATTATAGGGAACAGGAAACCAGATCTTTTTCAAATGTGAAGGGGACTAAGAGAGGGAGAGATGGGGAGAAAAAGAAGGAAAGAATTAAGATGTGCTATGTACATGTACTACCTCCTCAAGGTGAATACAATCATTATATATGGTAAACATGCACTAATAAAGACAAAAATTTTAGAAAGATAGTTTTAAGTCTGAAAAAAATGAAGTGGGGCCTTGTCTGAGGTCTTAGGTCATGGGAGAGGGGTCTGTCCTCAGAAGGATTAATGTAGAGCTCGTGACACGCTGGTTAGTTTCCCTTGAGAGTGGCTGTTAGTGAAGAGTGAGTCTCACTCTGAGTCCCTGCGACTTCCGGCCTTGTCGTGTGAGCCCTTCTGAGGGCTGCTATTTCCCTTCTGGTTGTACGGCCATGCTGGGAGAAAAGCAAGGTGCCATCACTGTAGGACAAACAAAGGAGGCTGCCTGATTGAGAGCACTCAGCATCCAACATTGTGAGCTAAATAAACCTCTTATCTTTACGAAGTACCCAAGTATTTTGTTACAGTAACAGGAAATCCACTAAGATACTCAATCCAGTCACCAGTCACACACCTGAAATCATATTAGAATTTAGCCTGACTCAACTTTCCTTTGCTGGAGGATAAGGAGGAGGAAGAGGAGGAGGGCAAGGAGGAGGAGGGGGAGGAGGAGAGGAGGGTAGCTAAAATATATTCCTTAGAACCTGTTTAATCCCAAGGTTTAAAAAAAATCCAGTGGGAAATAATATTTGCACAAATAATGGGTTTTTTTTAAAGGCAAGAGCAACCACTCGGCCCTAACCGGCATCCCCTAATTTATCGCTGTTTGTACCCAACAGCTCATGGCACGCTGTCAGGATGATGAAGTGGGAAGATGAGCACACTGCGTCTCAGCACAGCTGGCTGATTTGCTTATTAAAAATAACCCAGGACTGGATCAATAAGGAGCCAGGGGCTGTGTGTTCATCTTAACTTTTAAACTTTAAATATCAGTTATTCTTTACCCTGCACCCTGTACTTAGAAGTCTCCATTACCTTGCAATTGAGGGCAAAGTGAGCCATTTGCTGGGGGGTGAGGCGGCTGCATTCTTCTGCCTCCAGAGGGTGTGAGCAGCTGAGCTGCCGCCCACCCCCGAGCCCAGTGTCCCTCCTTCCTGGCACACACAGTGGTGTAAGGACACAGCCATTAAAAACAAACCAAACAGACTCATTGCACATGCCGGGCGGGGCAGGGGTGGGTAGCCACCAGGCATGTGACCTTGTGAGGCGGCTCTTGGTGCAGATCTAGAGCATCCTCCAGGACTCGGGTGTTCAGAGGTCGGGCTCTTGGCAGGTGACTGATCATGGTGCTGCACTCCTCAGTAGATCAGTCCATTGATGAGTTCAAGGCTGCATGTGGAGAGCGTGAGGCCTGATCTGAAGAGTGGGCCACAGAGGTGTGACCTGGAAGGGGGTGTTCTCATCCTGGCTCCTCCCTCCTGGCTGCTACAGGTTGAGCAGATTTCCTCCTTTGAGGCTATCTGCTATGTCATTTCTTCCTTGGCACCAGCTAACCATGGACTTGACCCACTAGAACCCTAAACCAAAATAAATTCTCCTTCTTTAGTGTGCAGGTGTCATGTCTGATATTTTGTCATAGTGACAGGAAGGTGACTCATACAGGAAGTTAGTGCAGGCTTGTACGGCATTAGTAGACACTCAGGGTCTGGGGCAAAGGATGTCACTGTGTTATGACCCGCTGGAACCAGGTCCCAAGTGCTGAGTTCAGATCTTGGTGTCACACTGTAAAATTCTCTGGGCTTTTGTCTCTGCCACACCTTTTCTAGAATGTGTTGTGGCCTTTCACTTCCTATATTGACCAGCAGGTAAACATGAATGGGGAAACAAACCACAATGAGATAATAAAATTTAAGTTTTGGAAAGTTTTCAAAAGAAAAATTTCTCTTGACCTTTGGACTTCCCAATCCAATAAAAAAAGATGTAGGATGCCTAATCTTAACTTTTTTCAAATAAAGATGGTACAACTATCAGAGGCAAACATTCATTTACTTTCATCATTTTTTTTAAAGGCTTTACAATATCCCAGGTTTAGACTAAAAAGTGGTCCTTTATTTGCTCTTTCTCAGATGCTAAGGCATAATCAAATCATCAGGAGGGCTCATTAAAGAGATTCCTGGACTTGGCATAGTGACCTACGTCTGTAATTCTAGCTACTCAGGAAGCTGAGGCAGGAGGATTGCAATTTTGAGGCCAGCATGGGCAACAGAGCAAGATCTCATCTTAAAAAAAAAAAAAGAACAGTACAGGAGATAAAGCTCAGTCATAGAATATTCCGGGGTACAACACACAGTACTTGGGGGTAAAAACAATTCTTGAACCTCTCCCCCTGGTGTTGAATCACATGGACCTAAATTCTACCTGTTAAACACTTTTCATGGTGAGATAAATGCTGCTGGACTTCCAGCCATCCTTTAAGAAGCACTGATGAAAAGAAAAGAAAATTAGTTTGGGTAAAGCTGACTACCTTGTATTTGTTAACTCATTTTATGCAGGCCCAGAGAACATCTCCTCATACCTGGGCTCTAACAGATGACTAACATATAGGGTGAAATCAAGGAATATGGTAAGTGTTCAAATTAAAAAAAAAAATTGTTACAGTAAAAGACACATTACCACTGATCCCACTCAAAATCCTCCCCCTTGCTTTGAACACACTTGTCCCATCATTCTTGCCACTTTCTGCAGCACCTCTGGGGTTCTCTTTCCTGAGTGTCTTCAGTTGTTCTGTCCTGGCTGCCTTGTTGCCCTGCACTGATTCAAAACATTTACCTTTCGTGTCATTTTGACTTTGGAGAAGAGCCAGCTGTCACACAGTGCCAGATCAGGTGAACAAGTGGAAAGGTGGACGAGGACACACGTTTTTAACGAGTCTGGCTTTCCTTCGCACGACACTCAGCAGCTGCATTCACTGTATTTTTTATTACAATTTATAAAGACGCTCAGTAAAGAGGACTTCCAGAACTGCTTCAGAAAGCGGCAAGAGGGATGGTGTATCCATGTTCAAAGGGAGGGGGCATATTTTGAGGGGGATCAATGGCAATGTGTCTTTTCTGCAGTAATTTTTTAAAACTGAACCATTCATCATATTTTTTGATCACCCCTTGTGTGTCTTCCCTTGGTGTCTAGCTCTTTCTGCCAGGGTGTCACTATCTTGAAAACTACTCATGCTGTAGAACCGCCCGTGGTTGCATTCCCGCCGCATCTTCTGAGTTTCTTTCCAGTTACCTTTATCCCAAGGGCACCAGCTCACATCTCTCCTGGTCCCTGGACCCAACTCCAGAAATGCCACCTTTACCTCCCTGTGGAAGGTGATCTGGGTAAACAGAGAGCACCTACATCTATTGGACCATCCTGTTCATAAAGCCTGCTCACACTCATCACCACTTTGGTCTTCAAACCACCTCTAAAAAGAAGGTTTTATTAGGCACAGGTTATAGAAGAAGAAAGTGATATTCACACTCTGTAAATCTGCCCACTGTTGCCTAAGAAGCTGTTCTGTGTTGCAGCAATTACTCAACTCCAGCTGCTCCCTACCCTTACTTTGGAGTTTATTCTCATTCAGTTCTGTTCCTCTTCCTGCCCTTTCTAAGACAGAGAGGTCAGAGAGGTCAAACGTGAAGCTAAATACAGACTGGAGATTAACTCTATTTCTGTAATAGGAAAAACACACAAAATCCCTACAGCCACATCACAGAAAAGTGACCCAATTAATTCAGTGACGAGATTAGCCGCATTGATCCATTGAAGTGTGGCATGGACAATGCAACTCATTGATTGAATGTTTCACTTTTCAGGGGCTTGTGTAGACATCGCCACAAGCAAGACTCCTCGGTGAGCGTTGCCATGGTGCCAGCCAATGGGGCTGTGGCTCCAGCCCTGATGCTCTCCTGGGCGGTCCTGTCGCAGACTCCGGGTCAGAGGTCCGCCTGCCCAGGTCAGGCTCCTGCTCCTCTCCTCAGATTGCACCACTTTTCAAACAAGCAGGCTCTTTTTTCAGGACGGTTTTATTCCAATTACTAAGAACCTATTGACTCCGTACATTTACACACTACTATGCTCCTTTGTTATTGTTGTTGTTGTTGTTGTTAATAATCCAAGCACTGAAAGAGAACCCGTAGAATCATCTCTACTTTACAGAGAAGAGATTAAGGCTAGATTGGGGCCAAACTTGTTTTTCCCAGTCTGAATAGTCTCTAGACTTTTCTGCCTCCACAAGGATAAATCAGTGAAGATGCAATCAAGTCAATTAAGAAGGAATAGACAGGAATTAGAACAGACGTTTTGTCAGGTCCATATCAAATAGACACCCAGCGAAACCTCAGGCAGAGGGAAATGAACTCCAATGGTAGAGGAAATGTTGAGCACACCTAATAGTTACACACCGTCTACCTGGTGTGTGTTGCACCAGACAATGTTCTCAGTGTTTACAGAGTTTAACTCCATTAATCTCTAGCTCAGTACTAAGAAGGAGGTATCATCCCATTTTACAGATGGAATATGGAGTCTTCCAAAGTCACGGTCTAGGTTACCAGATCTGGGATGTCAGTCAAGTAGCACAATTTAATTCTGCAGGGTACGCTTAGGCCCTTTGTTAGAGGATCCTTAAAGAAAGAATGTTCTACACTATTTCTTAACGTGCTAAAGTAGAAAAAATAGAAACCAGACTGAACATACAAAAACTGACCCTTTCCTTCTTGCCTTAATACCTACTTCTGTGACAGTGTTACATGTAAAGCAAATAAAAATTTGTCAGTAGCAACTTTCAAAAATAATAGAAGGTTTTACTGATTTCTCCTAAAGAAGCAACACAGAGGGTGAATCTCATCACAATAGTGAAACTCTGTCTCATTAACAACTGCTCTTTATGGTCCCCTTAAGTCTTGCTAGTTTTCATTGGCCCATTATCAACTACTAACTACGAATTTCTCAGCCAGTTTCCTCCAAGCTTCCAAGCAACAGCCTAGAGTCTGAGAGATGAGGCCTGCTCCCTTATCTCTGCCCCTAATGTTCACAACCTTGAAAGAGATTTGGAGGGAAGAGTAATGGGCGCCAGCTCCTGAGGATCACCTTGGCTAAAGTCAACTAAACCTGAGATTCGGGCAGGGCCGTGGCTCTGCGGCCAGCTTTCCCTGGGTAACTCGCTCAAGAACTCGTGCTTGCCAAGGTTCTGGCCTGGGACTTCAGTTTGTCACTGTAAGTCGTGGCCTGGGGCTAATAGCGTGTGACTAGAAATTCAGAAAACATGCTTTCTTAGTCACTTTCTCATTGCTCAGACACAATACTTGACACCCACAACTCCAAGGAGGAGAGGTTTATTTAGCTCAGTTTTGTAGAGGTTTCAGCTCACAGTCAGCTGGCTCCAGGGCAGGGCAGCACGGCAGAGGGGCATCGCAGAGGAAAAACAGCTCATGGTGTGGCAGGAAGCAGAGAGGGATCAAGGGAGGAGGAAAGGAGAAATACCCTTCCGGGCCACGTCCCCAGCGACCCGCCTCCTCCAACCAGGCTTCACCTCTCACTGGTGAGTAACGTGCCCCCCGATCCAGTCACCCCCCAGAAGCCCCACCTATGTGTGTAAGAGCTTTTTGGGAAGCATCTAGATTAAAAACAAAACACATGCATGCTCAAATCTGCCGCTTCTTAGTTCGGCTGAAGCAGCCTCGGTGATCCAAAGTGCTGTCTGAGAGCGGAGAACCGCGGGGAGAAGGCAAGGGCTCTGGGCGTGGACTTCTGAAAGGGCAAAGGAGTGAGGAGTTCAGAAAGGCATACAGCCCAGAGTCAGTAGGACACCGATGCACAGCTTTGTTCTTGATGTCTCCTTTTCTATCTCAGACACCAGGCGTAGTTCTAGCCATTTTAGCCAAACCTCTCATGTGTCGCTTACCCACACAAATACGTCCATGCAGCTCCCCAACACACTATCCAGCTCTGTCTACACTTCCTTCTCCTGGGAGGGCAACGGCGTACCGTCAATAATCCTTCTTCTCTTTTGTTTTTAAGTGCCTACTGCTGGGCCATAGCCCTGGAGAGTGATGGAAATAGATTTTAAGTCAAGGGCTCGAGACTTGAGAAAATCAGTTTTGGAAAGAGGGTGAGATGTGAGTGAACAATGAATCCAACATGGTGCAATCATATGCGAGCAGGCACCCAGGGCGAAGGGAGCCCACAGGGGACGAATGTGGCTGATCTGCAGGAAGGCCTCTGGAACGAGGTGATGTCTGAAAGGCTGGACTGGCTCTTACCACGTGTGAGGAGTTTCTCACTTAGAGGGGCAATATGCCTTGCAGTCATTGGATATTTCATTAGACTGTACATATTTTGATTTAAAATGCAAAGCTCCTGTCCATTTCAAATTCACCCGAAATGGTTTTCTTATATTACCTTATTAATGCAAATGCTTTTCACAAGGAGAAAATTTCTACACAGAGTGTGCCTGAGTGTCAAGTGAAAAATAATTCCTTTCTTCTGTGTGGCACACTTTCTTTTCCTTTTACTATAATCACCTGGACTGATGTGGTAATAAAAGGTCCTGAGTCTAAGGATTTTCACACATTAGAATTCATGACCCCCTTGGGTATTCTTCATTTGTTCTCTTTGAGGAAGAAGTTTTTGGTGGAGCGGAGCAGGTGAACAGAGAAAACCCCTTCAACTTACTCATTTTTGCAAAATAAACATGAAAAAAAAATCCAAGTTTTGTGAGTATAAATGAAGTCTTAATTTTTATAGTTACACGAAAGGAAAATAACCATGAGGAAGCTGTTCCATGGTAAAGTCGGGGAAGCTGGAACACACTGGGTTGAAAGAAGTTTCCTAGAATGTGTGTAGGCTTAACTCTGAGTTCTGTCATTTCAGGTCTATTCCCTGATAGGTTCTGGCCACCATGTACAAGGATCCTGAAGAAAGTATCTGTTGAATGTATCAAACAAACACAAACAAAAATAATGACTAAATATTGGCAAACTGTGGCTGGACACTAAGTGAAATATTTAACCATTAGATCCAACTTAAAGGCTAGATATTGCTATGAATCCTATTTTATAGGAGTGGGCACTGAGGCCGAGAGGAATAAGAACATTGTCAAGGCCATACATGCTTGGTGGCTGACTCTGGATCACATGCAGAATGGTCTGATTCCTAAGCTTTCCACCTCAATGAGTGTGTCTCCTGTACTCAGCAAGGTCCCGGATCTTCAGAGACTGCAGGGTGGGATTCTCTAGAGCTGGCACTGTGCTGGGCAGTTACTCTGTACACAGAAATACTCAGCAAGGTCCAGAGGCTGTGAGGACAGAGGTATAGAAGAGAGGGGAGCAGGGAGGAGGAATTTGCTGGAGGACTTCTCAGGTTTCAGGGTCTGAGCCAGGATGGAGATTACTTCAGAGAGGATCTGCTGAGGGAACCAGAAGGCTGGAGAGAAAGAAAGATTTGAACTGCAAGGAGTTACATCAGGGTTGCCAAGCTAGAAAAGGGGTCTGGCGCTTTGTACAATAAACTGTGTCGATGCTGACCTCTCTGAACTATCCAGATGGTTATTACTGTCTGCCGTGCTGCAGGGAGGTGAGAAACTCCTAAGTGCTGCAAAGGGACATGCTGATTCTTTGTAATGCAGAGAGACACTCGGCAAGGGCTTGGGGACACAGTTCAGAACCAGGATACTAGGCAGGTAGGGGTGTGGGGGTGTGTGTGTGTGTGTGTGTAGTCCCACCTCATCTAATCTCCACTTGTTTTCATACTTTTTTCCATTTTTTCAGGTTTCTGTAAGGGATTTTTCTGACCTCTACAGCTAGGAAATAGCTGATTTTTTTGTTTGTTTGTTTTTGTTTTTTGAGACAGGCTGTTGCTATGTAGTTCAGATTGGCCTTGAACTCACTATGAAACCCAGGCTAGCCTCGAACTTCCAGCAGTCCTCCTGCCTCAGCCTCCCAAGTGCTGTGAATATAGGTGTGTGCCACCATGCCTGGCTAGAAGTAGCTGGTATTTTTTAAGGAATTGAAACTAGATCTGAGAAGGCTTAATTGCTACTTACTACTTGCACTAAATTCGAATACTCCTCAATAACATTCATTAAAATACAGAATTTTGAGGGACTATTAATGGTTCAGATATAATGTATTTATAAACATCATTATTTGCAATCTGACCCAGAAGCCCCACAATGGTCGTGGTCTCTCTCTCTCTCACACACACATGCACACATACACTTTTTTTTTTTTTTTTTGCTATTTTACTTCAATAGAATTTTAAGTTTCCTGGGAGAGGTAACCTTGCCTATCTTGTTCCCTGTTGTACCCTCGACACCTGGGAAGAGTATCTGATGAAAAAAGAACTCAAAATATATCTGATAAGAGATGAAGCACATATTAACCGAAATGGTGCTGGAAATGTAGCAGAAAATCAAAACGCTTCCTAATGAACACATAACCCTGGCTCAGCTCTACCCCTCCAATCTCCACCAGTCAGAGGACAGGATGAGTAGAGGTAAAATCTGCTTATTTTGCAACAATTTATGTGTGTGTGGGTGGCAGGGTCCTCAATACTGGGCTTGGAAACAGTGATTTAGCTCTGTATTATATAGTTGCACATTTTCCCCTTAGATTTCAGAATAATTAGTGGTATTCTTTCTCCCAAAAATAATGGGAAAAGAAATAATCTGTGGTTGTAAGCTTCGTATGGTTTAAAACGCACTGCCACGAAACAACACTATTTGTGTTTTTCATAAATACATTTGCATCAGTTCTAAAATGTGTTCTACATTCTGAATACGGTTAGCACTGCTGAGGTTTTTTGTTTTTTTTTTTTTTAATTCCAAGATCTAGAAAAGACATAAAACTGCAGCATTGTAGCGAGTTTCAGAGAGCAATGGTTTGGTAGCACTTCATTTATAAGAATTTGCTTATTTGTCAACTTCAATAATCCAGAATAAAAAAACAAAACAAGACAAAACAAAAACCTCAAAAAGCCCTTTGTCAAAATCATCTTTGTGAAAGTTTGACCACTGAAAGTCCACCCTTCAGTCTGGAGAGAGTTCCCGGGGTCTTGGCTCTCTCATATGATCCTGGTGACCAAAATTCCCAAACCCAGAGTCGAGGGGACACAAACCAGGAGGGCTCGGAGATTGTATAGACAGTGAGAAGCCAGAGCAACGATCCAGAACTCAGAGCAGAGAAACTATATCTATGAAAAGGAACATAAGGTGTCCCGAAGCTTAGTCCTCCTGGAATCATTCAGATAAGCACTTTCTACAGCCCTCCAAGTTTTAATTTATTGAGTTAGCTTTGTCCTGTAGGGGGAAATACATTGCATTTCTTTGTTGAGCTAGGCGAGGGTCTGTTCATAGCACCATGTAGGTAGTTTATTGTCATACTTGCTTATTTTCTCAATAGAAAGTTCGGTTGGTCTTGGTCACCATGAGCCCCAAGGATTAGTCTCCATAACTGCAGGTTCGGTTCCTTCAAGAAGCCAATTACAAATTCGAACATGCAAAGCGATGACCAAATGGCCAAAGGGACAGCATCAAGAGCAATGTTTTACTTTCTTGTTGGTACTCAGTATTCTGCTCTCACAAAAACTCCAAAGATCCAACCCAATGGCCAGCGATGGACTTGGACTCTCAGCCAACTAATTTCACTTCCACAGACACGATTATCCAAACTGACAAGGCCTAGGGGCAGGGCTCGCATCTCTCCTTTCTATTTCCATCCATTTCCTTTCTGTTCTCTCGCACTTGGTTTTACTCCTTCATCGTCAATCTGGGCCTTTTCCAGTCTACTGCTAAGCTGGTCTACTGTTAGGTATTGATATTCTGCATCTTGTACTAGATGGAGAATATTAGGTCCACTCAAATGGGTCCTCTTTGCCTCAGCTTAATCAAAGCCACAATCTCTTCTGGAAACATTACTTTAGACTCTTGATTTTGCAAATTTAACCTTAGTGGCTCTTCTGGGGTGAGGTTTCCTTCCTTAGAAACTTTAGTGTTTTGGTAGTGCTCCAGAGCCGTGACATTTGTAATAATCCCATGTATCTTGACTATCTGTAGCCACTGTTCTAAGATTTATTTTTCCTTTATCATAATTTTTTGATAGAGGGTCTCCCTATGTAGTTCAGAATGGCCTTGAACTCATTATGCAGCCCAGGCTGGCCTCTAACTCATGGTGACCCTCCTGCCTCGGCCTCCCGAATTTTGGGATTACAGGTGTGCACAGTCATGCCTAGCTTTTCCTTTGTCAAATTAATATGTGTTTGTTATATAAAATATGGACACTTCAGAAATATATACTAAAAATATTCCATGTAAGTAAATCAGCTTAGTGATAAGCATGTCTTGTGTTGTGTGCATGGCATACATGCACACACACACATGCATGTTCATTATAGTGTATATAAAGTTTTGTAGTCTCTTTTTTCACTTTATTTGTGCTTGAATATTTACTATAGAATTAAAAATGCATTAAAGACCCTTTCCACACTGTTTTCATTACAGAATCATTCCTCTATCACCAGATATTTAAGACATTTAAGATGTTTAAAAGGCAAGATATCTTATAGCTGAGAGGCAGAAAGGAGCAAAGACTTGTTATTTTTTAAATTTTAAAGCAAAGTCCTAGACTCCTGCAGAGTGTGTGTGAAGGTGAACAGCCTGATCAGTTAAGTGCAGTCTTGACACACAGACCTTTGCCTTTGCTCCCACCATGATAGGATTTCATACACTTTCTGTGTTGGTCACCTTCCCATCTGTGGGACGCAACCTGGCCCCCAAAACGTAAAGGAGTTTATTGGACTCACGGTTTCAGGAGATGCAGTCTATGGTCAACTGCTTCTCAGGCAGAAACATCATGGTGGAAGGGGTCATGCAGCAAAGACGCAGAGCAGGGGAACTGTGCCCCAGGGGGCGAGGCCAGGGACTAGATACAGTCTGCAAGGTCCTACCTCCGTGATCCACCCAGACATACCCACGCCAGTGTTCTACTAAGCCCCTAGCAGGCTCCCAAGCCATCGAGTTGACAAGTGTAACTGCGACTCTCCATTCACAGGTGCCACACACACAGAACAACAGCAGCACTGCGCTCATCCTGGGCTGTTTTCCAAATAGCAGCATGTGCTCTGAGCAGAGCTCACTGTGTTGAAATCCTTTTAATGTCCATGTAACACACAATCACTCCCTAAAAGACACACTCCACTTTGCAGGGAACTACAGGAGTATGTTTCCTTCTGTCCTGCTTTCTGTCATTTCACTCTCCACTCTGCAAACAGCTGTACTGGGCACTGCTGGACCCTATTAACCGTGTTCTGCAGCAGGAGAAAAACAAGCCCTGACTGGGAAATTTCCTCTTTAATATTTCAGCACAAATCCCGCTACTTGTATTATGCATTTCGGAAGAAAAATAGTACTTTTAATAAATTATCATACTAGAGCTAAGATAATATATCTAGGAAAGAAGTAGATTATGAAAAATACTTCTTCAAAAGAGGGAAAAGCTATCCCCGGACACATCATGGGGGGATTTCAGATCGAGCCACAGTCTGTTACTCTTTACTGATGAGATTTAGATATGTCTGTAAATTTTTATCACTCTCATACTAAGGGTATAAGAAAACTTCATTCAGATGGAACCCAGAGTTCTTCCTGGTGGTAGGGCAGATGGTTAAAAGTGAATCCAGCATTGGAATTCAAATAAATCTGCCCATGCATGCTGAACTGACATGGTGGTCTGGTGGAAGACTGTTGGGGTTAGGTTGGAGGGTGGAGGGGTTTATTAATATCTGCCTACGAAGGACCTATCTTAAGGGAAAAGAGTCTCAGTAGAGACGATCTTGCTCACATAAATTTCCTAGCTATTGGAGGGAGTGCAAGGTCAATCTCTTGAGAGGTAACGTTCGTTATGACTCAATCAGTCTCTGGCCTGGGATCTTGAAAACATGGCTAGGTCTTGGGGAAGAGCCAGCCAAACACAAAATTAAAAGAACCTTTATATTAAACTCACTCATTGAGATTCAAGAAACACTTCTTTAGGACCCCTCTCCAGCACTATGAGAAATCAACAATCCTTACTTTCTCACAGGCTACTAAACAGTCTGAATATCCTGTAAGTAGCTTCCAGGAGATAAAACATGTACATTATGGAAATTTGGAACCTGGCTGAATTGAGCAGTAAAAAGACAAGACTGTCAGGCGGAACAGTGGAGGGCTAGTGCCTGGCGGGTGTTGCAAAGGCAGCAGGCTTGTCAAAGCAGGAGGGGCAGTAGCAGGCAGTGGGAGAAGGTGTCAGCCCTTCTAGGCCACGCTGTGAAAGCTGATCCTAAGCACGTCACCTGGGAATCTCCGGGAGGACACGGGGAGGGAGAGACCTGCAGAGTGCTACTTCCCTCAGGAGCCCCGTCTGGTGCCGTTCTACCAGAATCTTGGAAATGGAGAGCAAAGAACAAAAGATTGTTCTCTCACAGTCAGCAGTTGGAGATCAAGGCACCAGCATTTGGCCTGCATGCTGTTTCCTCCCACAGCTAAGGCAAAAGGACAAATGACCAAATGCTGCCTGCAGCAAGACTTTTAAAACTGCCTTAATCTCCCTAACAAGGGAGCAGGCTTCCCGCCCTAATCATGTCTTAAAGCTCTGCCTCTTATTACTATCAGATCGGCAACACCCAAAGTTCGGACAGGAGGCATTCAAAGCAGGGCAAGCACAAAGAGGATAAAGCCAGGTTAATTGGGTTACAGGTATTAAGATTTAGCAAGTCCTACAATTTGCATATCACATACACATGCCATTTAAGTGGAGAAAGACTTAAATTTTAAATAAATTTCAGAAGCAGTGAAGTTCAAAGATGTCCTTTGTGGTCAATTAAGATCTGCAAAAGTAGCTTCAGATGTTTAAGGAAGTTGTCCCTCAGTAAAGCGCGGCCCACGCCAATGCGTATCTACGGTGGGAAGAGCTGGTAAAAGGGCCTGTGAAAGGGCCTGCTTCTTGTTTCTAACTGGTGAATCCACATTTGTACTATATACCTCGTTCTGGGTACACAGGAACCTGATGGTAACAATAAGCTGTCCCCAAATATGTATCTCAACACGATTTCTAACACCGAAGCATGGTGTACATGTGCCCTCCCTCCCTCTACATCTTCTTATTTTATTTTTAAACATTAATTTAAACATTTTAACTATTAAGCCCTGCATGATGGGGACCACGCAGGTAATACAAATGTAGAAAGTACAGTCACAACTGACGTAGCTACTCTGTTCTATTTATTACACAATCCAAGTCTGCAGCACAAGAAGAGTGGCCACTTAAACATCCCAAGTCTGCCGGTCAATGCAAACTCATGATACAACTTCAAACTATTGTACTGAATGTTCTCGTGAGTCTAATGAATGTAGAGGAGATCCGATCCTGAGCTATTTTCCTAATTTTTCCTGTAAAAGCATAGGCCAGAATAAAATATTGGAAGACAAATTAGCAAAAACAGTGTTCCCTAATAATTCCAAGAGAAAATGTATAATTATTTTCATATTTATACTTTTTTTTTTAAGAAATTACTAGTCATTGCAATGAAATTCAAAGAGAAAATATTTGCTTAGTTGTACCAGAAAGATACAAATGTTGAAAATATGATACAAATATTTATACTTCAGATAAGTGAAATATTTATTGTTGGAGATTCAAGTGTTTTCTTGAATATAGACCCAGAGAAAATGTTACATAAGGATTATTCATCCATGATTTGTAAATAATTACATTTTAGGTAATAGTAATATACATGCTCATACTCCATTGTAGGTGGTTGCTCGATGCTTATGAGCTCTTGACATATCATTATTTAAAAACAAATTATGAATGGAATAATACAGAAAAATGTAAAAAGTAGCCTCCCTTCTTCCCAGATAATAGTTGGTGAATTTGCAATTTGAAAGCAAATCTAAGGTACTCTAGAGTTGCTTTCTCTCTGTCAAAAGAGGTAGGGAGGAAGCTTGTTTTCTATTTTTAAAGTACACACATGAAAATTCCTGCATAAGGAAAAGAACCCCAGTGCAAATGAGTTTAGCTCTTGTCATTAAAAAGGTCGTTTGGGTCACTCTAGGAAAGATAACAGGCATTTTCAAAAACATAAGGAAGACAAGTTCGTGAATCAATCATGTGTGAACCGAAGGTTTTCACGTAAGTCATCTACATAAGTTGTGATGTCCCTTTAAGAAAATGGCAAGGAACCCAAGTCTACTCCCACTGGGCACACTGAGCTGTTCCATGATATTATTATCTTGACAGCAGAAAGATACATGTCTTTGTTTACATGCAAACTGGAAAATTTAAATAATCTTGAGGGTACAGAGTATACTAGAGTCTCTGGGGCCAAGTTATGACTTCAGTTCTAACAGACAGCTCAAAGAATCCTGAAAAGGGATGAAGTGGGGAAAAGGGAAGACAGAAAAGAGTCACCAGAGAAATGTTTGGCAGAAGCTCAGATTACGCCTGGCATCTTCTCCCCAGGAATTTTGCCTGTCTGCAGAATTATCACTGATCAACCACTAGCTTCTCTCTCCTCAAAGAAGTGCCAGGGAAACCCTTCCAGTATTCCATCAATATCCAGGAGGCCGAAGGGTACCGGACCATATTTCATATTTGTAAAAAAATCCGAGATTACTCATTTACAAGCTCTCCCCAACCAGGGGACTACATGTGAACACAGCATACCCCGTTCCATGAAAATACTTTCTTAAACACATTGGCACTTTTCCCTGTAAACCAGCAACGCTCTACTTCTCAAACTGTGTATTTGTTTGTTTTAAATAAAAGATAAGCAAATATTTACTTACAGCAATAGAGGAAGAGCACACAAACCATGTAGTGTAGGACACCGGTAGAGAGGCACAAAAATTCAGGTGTCCTCCACGACAATGTGTTACTACCAGCATCTTGCTTCATAACTTGGGACAGTCACTCAACCTTTACAGGGCTCAGCGTCTTTCTTAACCAATAGGGCAGGAAACTTCAAAGGTTGTTTCTAGTTGGATGATCAGTATTCTATCCATACTGGTTGCTTTTAAAATGGCAATAAGAGGTACCACTTTGAGGGTCAATGTAGGGAGTTGCACATGATTTTAATATATGGTAGTCTCCACTTATCTTTGGAGGATATGTTCCAAGATCTCGGTAGATGCCTGAGACCATGGCTAATCCCAAACACTGCGTGTACTATGCTTTTCCTATACACATAAACTTCGATAAAGTTTAATTTATACATTAGGCACAATAAGAGATGAACAGTGATAACTTCCTGTAGAGCTCAGGAAACTCAGCATATGAATTTTTTCCTTTCCTTATTAAGTTGAGAATTTTTACCTTTCCACTTAAAGGAAGGACTTTATTGCTTCTTTTTTTTTTTATTATATCTGAATTGCCAGCATCATTGTTCTTACTCTTTGGAAACATTATTAAGTAAAGTAAGGGCTACTTGACTACGAACATCGTGACGGCACCAATAGTTAATGTCGTAACTGAGTCGGCTGCTCTGTGACTAACAGGTGATGTGCTTCTACACTGCTGATACACTGGACAAAGGGATCATTTTTGTCGTGGGCAAGCGGGAAGGGGCGTGGGAGTGTTCATCATAATAGTCAATTCGACCTCATGAAATTTCAGTATCTTTCCTTGACTACTTTCTTCCAGTGCGCTCATGAAAGGTATTAACATAGCTCTATGTAGTCACTTGACTAGCATGCCTGTGGCCCTGCGTTTGATTCCCAGCCCCAGGAGGGGGAAAAAAATAGAAGAGAAATAGGAAATATGGTGCAGACTTGGAGTGTCTTACACATTCAGCATGAATCACAGACATTCTAAAGCAGAGAATAAAAGTAGAGCATTTTAAGGAGTGCCATATTAATGACAAGGGAAACTCACAGAAGGACATGCCCAGAGGGAGGGAGGTTAATAACAACCTGAAGGTTTGGTGTTGAGAATCTAATCTACTCTGATTTCTGTGTTCAGAAAGAAGGAATTGATCAGCAAATGCAAAATGAAAGAGTTCACCATTATTCAATGTCTTTCAACTCACCCTCTCCTCCACAGTACCTATTTTTTATAAGCAACAACATCTGAGCAAATGGAAAATTTTCAAATCCACAATCACACCCTTATCCCAAATCCTGGATTTAATCAGAAATCTTTGTGGAGTTTCTGCCTCAGTGGAGTTGGTTATCCTGTTTAATTGGATTGATGGAGACAATTGTAATTACCTTAGATGAGATTGCCTGTAATGTAATTATGCTTCCTTCCCTCGTGTGAGCTGGACGTGTGGAATACATGCAGAAGAATCCTTCAATTACCGAGGGGTTAAAGAGAGCATATTGCCTCACAGATCATGTTTGCTACTGTATAGGATTCAAAACTATGTAGGAATCTGAAGGAATCATTCTTCTGAAGCAGCTTTTCTGATCATAGACATTGTTGTTTAGAACTGTACCACAGAGTAAGATGCCTACATTCTAAAGTTATGTTTTCTTTAAATAAAAAAAGTATGTTTTAAGGATTCAACAAAGAGTAGCAATAGTAAATCCGTTTTTTTCTTCCTCTTTCTTTGTTACCGCTGATTGTTTATAAATAGTGCTTGCATTTAAAGACATTTTTAAAAAGCATACAGTGCCATAGTAAAGTTTAACTTGACTTTTTGTGTGAATTAGAAAATTACACCTTCTAAAAGTAACATAGCGAATAACAGGAAATAATTTAAAAACACTAGTGTAGTATTTTATGTGTAGATGGAGCCATAATTAATACCTAAGAAGCCAGATGCTTCACTACAATGATGCCGCTCTCTGTTTTCCAATTAACACATGCAGAACTTTAAAATTTTCAATTGGAAGCCCAACCTCCAAAGAGGACAAGTCTGCCAAACGCACTGCAAACACATGTAGTTTAGAAGAAGTGGCATATACTGGAAATACACCCCGATCTTATTAGCTTTCGCATTGCTCTCATTAAAAATAGAGCTGCTTATGGGCTTTTCCTTCTGAAGCACATGAAGCATAGAACTTGGAAATGTGCCCTTTTGAAAAACTTATTTCTGCTTTCACAAACCAGATGGTGCGCATCAAATGCATCTTGGTTTTCTAATGAAATAAGAAAGGATTCCTATTGTGCTCCCTAATATGATTAACACATCCTCAGTTGCTGGTTTTTACAGATACTCCTGGAAAGTTAAACAACTTGGCTAATTCTGTCCTGCTGAGTTGGGCAGGAGGCCTCCCCACACTGGAAGAGCTGGGGCTAAGCTTAGGGGCTCTCTGCTCTTCAATTCTTCCAAAATAGGCTTCAGTAGAGGTGTGAGGCATAGCCACAGCTGCTCACAAAGAAACTATCTTCTGTCTTTGAATATCAGAGACAGAGTCTGCTGCTGTCTTATAAAAGGGCTAATCAAGCAAGAAAGAGTCAGTCTCTCCCTCTTTCTCTTTCTCCCTCTCTCTTTTTCTTCCTCTCTCTCTTTCTCCCTTCCCTCTCCACTGATGCCCTACTCCAGGACTTAACTGAGCCATGTTCATGAGGCGCCCTCATCACTAACACCACCACCAAAAACTTACTCCAGTGTACCATTTGGACTTCACACGCATGTCATACAGTAAAAATGTGTTCAGAGCCAATAACATCATTTCAGATTTTGCCAACACACAGAGGAACAGTATAATGTTGCTTACCTTGGTGAAGATTGGTTTGTCTGGTCATAAACCTGAAAAGGAAATAAGAGAAAAGAAAGATGCATTAATTTTCTCTTACTTCTGACCTTTGGAACTATTATAGACAGCTGAGTTAAGAGAAATATTATAGGCAGTTAGGGCAGGGCTCTCAACGGAGTCAATATGCAAGAAGAGAATATGCTACAACTATAATCAAAGGTATATCCATTGAAGGCCAGGCCTCAAGACAGGGGAAAAATGACCAGAGCTACACACTGGCCTGGGGGATAAACAATAAGCTGAGGATTATGCTCATCCAGTCCAACAGAGCCTAGACAAATACCTGTCATCCCGGTTTTCGACCTACAGATCTACTCCATCCTGGAATGTCTTTGTTTTTTCCATGTCCGTTTGCTACGTGACCTGTTTCCCTATTGGATCAATATTATCTAAGCGACTACACTTGTAATGTTATTGGCTGATCACAGTTCTAACTCACACTGTACCCACCTCGTGATTTTGCTCTATAAAACTTCTTCTAAAAAGTGGAGTTTGTTGGCAACCCACTTTTGGGTCCCCTCCTGTCTCTCCCTCAATAAATTTTCCTACTCTTAACCTCTTTTGCTCCTTAGAATTCATTCTTGGGAAAGATGAACTCAGGGTATCTGACATCTAGCAGGCTGGGAGTTTTATTTTTTCCCTTGTATCAAAAGCACAGTACTAAATTAAACATAGCTTCCATGTGCCTAATAATTTGGTAAACCAGCCTGTCACTATAAATCTAGTATTTCTTGCTTCAAGAAATATAACGGCTTAAGCCAAATTGGATTCTAACCTAAACACAATTTGGCTACTTAATTCCACGATCAGTTAGGAATATGTCTGCTGTAGAAGAAGTTTTCATCCAGAGACTTGAGCAAAAACTGTAACATCACAGACACGGCAGGCGCGAAACATCTTTTTGAGACAGAACAAAACAAAAACTTTTTGACAACTTGAGGATATCCGGTCAGTTTATGTCTTCCTCATCTCCATGCACAGATGAGAGAAACGTTTATTTGTACTGAGACAGTTGCTTCGTAAAACCTGGAGTGGTCTCCCATTTTCCCCATGAAGGTCTCTAATGTAACGGCTGGGCGGGAGGAGCTCGAGTTACCAGCAGGTTCCTGGAGGTAACAAGTTGGAAGCCCCGGACCCTACAAAACCAGTCAGTTACTCCATCAATTCTGCGTGCTAAGTCTGCAACCTGATGGAAGGGCGTTTGAACAATACTGAGGAAGAGCCACTGAAGAGTTCAGTTCAGCCCAATGCCACGCACTGTTCTCAGTTTGTTTTACAGAAGTACTTATTTTATAACCTACTATGTTCCAACTCGGGCTAGAAAGACTTCATTAAAAATAGTATCACTCCCCTCAAGTGATGCCATGCTTGATCAATAATAGTCTGGGATTGAAAAAAAGTTTTTCCTAAATGCTACATAATTCTCAGGACTGAAGGCGTTCTTTTTCCTTAGGGTATAAGATTACATCTCCTTCTGGTGTTCTGCCAACTTTTTTAAAAACAGTGTTTAGCAAACAGCTACCAAATCCATCAAAAGGTTAAGATTCTTTTTATTTTAGTGCACTTTCTTGATGTGCAAAAATTGATTGATTAGTTCAGCTAGAACATTCTTAGCTTTGGGCAGAACCTGAGCTTTGTACACATTAGTGGACTGAATTTTAAAAAAGAAAAAAGAAGAAAAGTCAACATTCACAAATGTAGTGGACTTCAAAAAAGGAATAGAAATAGGAAAAGCCAAGTGTGAAAGTACATCACAATTCTCTTATTTAAAATCAAACGGCTGTTCTAAGTGTACTGAATTATTCTGTATATTTATTGGTTCTTCATCTTAGTGAGAAATGTGTTTGCCCTACGATGTCTAAATTCAATTTATACAGTGAACATGTCCATCATCTATGCTTCTCCAAACTCCATATACTATTAGAAAAAAAAGAAAAAAGGCAAATCTTTCCCCAGGAAACCTCCCACCTGTATTGCATCCCTCCCTCCCTCCCCCATTGGCTTTGAAACTACTTTGTTTACCTTTCAGAAAAGGACAAGGGGTGAAAGAGAAGCAGTTAATTCTTTGCCTCTGGCTAGAACAAAGTGAAAGGCAGTACTTGAACACCAAGGACACCAGTCCCCTTTCTTCTGATCTTATCCCTGACCCTCTTCTATTGACTGTTTGGCCATCTGCAAGTGGCTTCAGCACAATAATTAACACCCCAGAGGATGCAGTGTACTTAATTTTAAGTGTTTGAGAATCCACTGGAAGCTCAGGAAGAAGGCAGATTCCTGGGCTGTCCCCCGGCTCTGTGAAATCTGAATTTCTGGAGGGTTAGCGCCCAGGCATTTCATTTTCAATGTTCTCCAGGTGACTCCGTGGTCTGAAGACCACATTTAGAGAAACAGACTTCTCAAGACTGAAGTTACACCAGGCTATGCCAAGTGTCAAGCCGCACGTGGAAAGGTGCTCCAAGTTAACATCCTTCTCAGGGTACATACTCAGTAGTTACATTTGAAGAAAACGGTGTCTCATATATAAATACAACTTCGTTATTTGCAAAGGTATTTTCTTCTTTATGATTTTTCAAACGGACATCTGACCTGTTGTAAGCACTCTTTTGCCTTGGTAATGTATAAATCACCAAAAAAGGGAGAAAACTCAGGTGATACTGACTGATTAATCTGACTCTCCTTTATTGTTTAATTCTAGGTAAGTCATAAAACCCTTGAAATTCATAGCTGGAAGAACTTCAAAAAAATGTAGTCCACTCTCTTCATTTTTCCAAGTGAAGAAGCTTTCTTGTAGAAAGATCAACTAACTTTAGAATTATTTTATAAATGGGGGTGATCTAAAGGATTAAAGGAAATTTTTAGCCATGCCTTTGAATAATTCCCAGGTGTCTGCTTCATTTTTTTCTCCTTCCTAGTTCAGATGGAAACATGCACAAAGAGAACTATGTAAGTAAATACAACTAATCATAATCAATCATGTACTGTCTTGAAATTGCCTAGAACCAAAACACTGAAATGGACACACGGCACCCTGCTGGTTCTAATTTTCCACCAAATCACAAAACATTTTAGCTTTGCTAGGGACAGCACAAACCTTTCAACCTCCAATTATAATTAATGCTACGAAAGGCATGAAAATGTCCGAGGAGGTACCACGAAGTCCGTGAGGAGAGAATGGGCTTTTCCAGAACACGTAGAGTTTGTACAAATGGATATATCATCTCCTTGGTAATAGCTTCACAGATTTGCATCGCTGCACTTAGATTCGCGATCTAAGCATCTAACAGAACAACTCAATGACGCTAAAATGAAGGGATGGGTACAAAGCTGCCAACCTTTAATCTATAACATATATAAGAATATTTGAAAAAGATTCAGCTTTCTTATTGCCCTTATTTTATTGAAAGGGAAACTTTTAACACTAATACATAGGAAACCCACAATTAAAAAAAAAAAACAAAAACGAATCAGATTGGTCCAGTGTCTTCCATATTGTGTTAGATGCATAATAATTGGTCATGGCACAGCACCAGTCTGTACTCTTGGGATGTCTCTGCCCTGAAGTTCTTCGAAGTTTACTTCCCAAGCTGGATTTCCAGGGTGGATTTGACAAAACATCTGCCCTTGAGATTTCCTTGTTCTGGAACAAAGGGGGCTGGGGGTGCTTCCAGGATAATTGCCTTCTATTCTTAGTATCTAGTATCACAGATTTAGAACTCTCTTGTAACAATGAAACGTGTCGCCTTTATCCCATCCACCATTCTTTTTAAACGTTATTTACCCCGGGAAACTTTTGTTTTTGTTTTTGTTTTTGTTGTTGTGCGTGGCACTATTGGCTGTACCTGGCGCTCTGTAGAAAGGATTCTATGGCTTTTCCCAGACTAGCTCTACTGCTTGACTGCCAGGTAGTTAATGGGCCACCACTCTCTCCTCCCCAGTGGGAACCTTGTGGGGTTTGACTTACACTCAGAAGTTATTACTTGAGTGGATCTGAAGCGAGGCTAACACTGCAGACCGGCA
>PVJO010024704.1:0-23915 GCA_004026905.1 Hystrix cristata
TTACTATATTGTGTAATATACCATAGCTACTTCATTAATATAAAAACAAGGCAATATTGTTAACATGTTAACTCAACTTTTTTCAAGGTACTAAATCAAAAGCTTTTGATATGTATTTGAAAAATAAGGTATCGTGTGTCTTAGTCCATAGCCACCACTGTGAAAGCAGAGTTAGTGACTAGTGTACACCAAAGAATTTTTGAAAAAAGAGCTTGGCTGGCCTTTGTTGTAGCTCCTAGGAAGTACCCTCTGTATCATTTATTTATTTATTTTTTTGAGACAGGGTCTCACTGTGTAGTTCAGACTGCTTCCTGAGTGCTGGGATTGCAGGTGTACACCACCACACCTGGTGTCTCTGTATCCTTTAGACTTCCTGAGAGGTCTTTCCTTTGACTCAGGTTAAACCCTCAGATAGTTTATACTAAGAAGGAACTCTGGAAGACCAACCATGAGATGGGAAAGTTGGGGCTTTGAGCACATGACAGCAGCCCAACAATCCAGGGGGAGGAGCTAGAGACTGAGACCAAGCTCCAGCCAGTAATTCAGTTGTGCTGATGTAATGAATCGCCAATAAAAACTCTGGACACACAGGCCCAGAGCTTTCCTGAGTGACAGTACTCTGCGTGCCCTCATCACCTGAATGTGCAAGGAGGCGATCTAACCTGGGTGCACAAGGGCACAGGCGCCCCACATTCAGGCCTCCCAGACCACGCCCTGTGCATCCCTTTGACCTCTGTCCTTTCCTGGTATAAAACCCAAGACACCCCCGGCCCAGCTTGCAACTGGTGTTTGAAGTGAAGTCAGTCTTTTGGGAGACCTGTTAAGTTCGACCTGCCTGGGTGGTCAGACGCAGAACTGCGCTGCAGTCAGCCTTGTCTGTGCAGCCTTGTTACTCCTGCCAGCAGCTACCTGGGGATCAGTACATAGAAGGTCATAAGTTGCAGGTCACATTTTGGAGACAGCACATTGTCATTGATTGTGTGCTACCCTGTCGTTTATGGGGACAGTGTTTAAGAGAGGAAATTTATTTCAGTGATGCTACTTAATAGTCTGTATGAACTTGACCAAGTTGCTGTAAAATTCTGTGCTGCTGTGTTTTAATATCTAAAATGGCATAGAAATGGTACATGCCTTCCTCATATGGTGGTTGTGAGGAGGATATAAATTAGTACACCGAAAGCACTTAAAACAGTGAGTGTTCAGTAAACATTTTTATGGTAAGTAGTTTGAGCATTTGTTGATTACCTTAGAGAACATTAAGTTTTTTGGTGGGCAGTGGGGTGGGCGGAGGATTGAATCCAGAGGCACTCTCCCACCGAGCTGCAGCCTCAGCCTCATTCGTTCATTTATTGCAGTACTTGCCACCAAGCTATGTCCTTTGGCTTAAATTTTAAGGCAGGGTCTTACTAAGTTGCCCAGGCTGGGCTTGAGGTTGTGATTCTCCTGCCTCAGCCTCCCAGAGTGCTGGGGTTACAGGGATGTATTACCACACCTGACTCTTGGGCCTTTTTACTTTTTAAGACAGGCCCTTGCTAAATTGTGCAGTCTGGCTTTCAGTTTATGATCCTTCTGCCTTAGTCTTCCAGGTAAGCTGGGATTATAGATGTACACCATTGTGCCCCACTCCCCAACCTGTTTTAGGTGGTGGGGCATTATTAGGAAGGAACCCAGGGCCTTTGCATTCTTGGCACTTTCTTTTTTAGAGACAGGGACTCACTGAGTCCTACAGTTGGCCCAGGCTGGACTCCAGATCCTGTTCTCAGCCTCCTAGAGTACTGAGGTTTATCCAATTTTTTATTATGAAGATTTTTGAACTGCAGAACCAGTTCAAAGCATATTAGTGAACATTAATATCCCCTTCACCTAGATGAAAACATTTTGTTATAATTCACTTTATCTCTTACACATGTATCATTTTCTTTCCATGAATTGCTTGAGAGTAGCTTATAGACAATGCCAAGTCTACCTCTACAAACATTTCAATACGCACTTCCAGAGAGTAAGGACATTCTCGTGCATAGCCAGGAGAGTAAGGACATGCTCATGCATAGCCAATGTCATTGTCATGCTTTTAAAATCGAATGAAAATTCCATGACGTGTAAGATTTAGTCCCTGTTTGAATTTCCCCAGTTGTTTTAAGTGTCTTTTGTGTTCCCTCTCTCCCCTCAACATCTGTCTCTTCAGGGTTTGCTTGCTATGTTGAATTAGGCCCCTTTAGCTTCTTTCTCATAATTTGTAATCTAGATCACGTGTCTCTCTCTCCTTCTCTCTTATTTCTTACGACAGAGACTTTCTGAAGAGTGTGGTTCATAAAGTTAGGTCTAAAGGCTTGACTGAATTTTTTTTTTTTTTTTTTAGGTCAGGTCTTACTTGTTACTTAAGCATTCTTACTATTGGCTGGACTCAGACTTGGAAGTAGATCCTTTCAGAGGACAGCCTACATCTCTTGGTAATTTGTTCCTAGCATTTTTCTTTGGCTTCTTTCATTCTCTTGACCAGAAGTTGAGCATATTCTGCAGCCTCCTCCTTGTGTTTCCTAGTACACTATTTCTTCAGAGCAGTATGATGGGGTTGTGTGTTGAAGGACATGTGGAGTGACAAGGTGCGGAATGTTGGGTGCTTTGGTCCTGGTTGTTTTGGGTGCTTTGGTTCCTTGTTTAAGGGCTTTCTGACCGCCTGTTGGTGGGCATCATCTTCTTTAGAGAGATTGAATAGTTTGTGAATTCTGCTAGCTTTTTTGGGCTCCAGGCGGTGAGGCACAGTAGTGTCAGTCAATTCAGAAATATCCTCCTTTTTTTTTTTTTTTTTAACAATAACCAAATTGAGAACGCTCAGATTGGCATCCACAGTGCAACCCTGAACAGATTTGCACTCTCTTCCTAGTTCTCCTTGGTCCATAAGAGGAGTGCCCCTTCCTTAGTAGCAGGCACAGTTAGCCATGAGTCAAGACACACTCTTCATGGGAAGCCTTGTTTGTCGTTCCCACCACTGTCTCAGACCATGTAACCCTGAGCCTCAGCAGTAACTTCTGTGGCCATAGGCTTCCCAGAGAAAGGCAAGGTTTGCATTCATCGTCCACCTCAGTGGGTTTCTGGCAGCCAGTTGCTGGGAAGGAGATGGTCAGCTTCATTTTAAGCTGCTCATCACCCTCCAGGTGACATGAAGGAGACCCATTCTCCACTTAGCACTTTCTTAACTAGATTTAAGTAAAACATTTCTGACGAGAATACTTTATAAATGGCAGGGTACTTCGTGTCGTGTCAGGAAGTGGCTAGAGTGAGACTGACTCACCCTTCAGGGAGCTGAGTTGCTTATCTCCCTGTAGTGAAGGGCCAGTCTCTATTGTAAAGTGACACTTTCCACTGTATAGTGAGCAAATGACCTGTTCTGCAGCAGCCCCTCACCTGATGATTTTTCGTCTCTGAACCCCGGTCAGTGTCTGTCTGTTCCTGCCCCAACCTTTTTCTGACTGGTGAACCCAGGACTTCGTATGCTAAGTCCCTCTCTGCCATTGAGCTATATATACCCCTAGTCCCAGGTCTGTCTTTTTCCATGGCCTTGTAATTGAGATCCACTCAACACCATTTCTCATAACATTTGAAAGAAAACTTGTATCGCTTCTTCTAGAAACAAGAAAAAAAAAAAAAGAAACAAGGAAATTTTCTTACTAGCATTTAAAATCTTCTAAAATTTTCCTTATTCTATTTACTAAATTAACTACTTAATAGAGTAAGTTAGCCAGGCGTGGTGGCAAATGCCTGTAATCACAGCACTTGGGAGTCTGTGAGGCAAGAGGTTCACCCCAAGTTTGAGGCCAACCTGGGCTACATAGTAAGTTCTAGGCCAGCCTGGACTACATAAACTGAAATAAATAAATAAGGTAAAGGTGGTATATATCTTTTAGGAAAACTTAAGTGTCACTGTTGCTAGTCAAATAGAATGGGATTTGTTTTAGGAAAGCCTAATTTGTCTGTTTTTCAAAGCATTTTGTAGAAACAAGACCAGGATTTATTTCATTAGTTAGCACTGTTCAGCGTTCTTATTTTGATCTCTGCATTTCTTTCTGTTTTTAGAAGGAGTTGGGGTAAGATTAGGTGATTTAGGTATTCTAATTCAACAATGGTGAAGAAATTTTGCATTCTTAGATTGCTCAAAAAGTCCCCTTGCTTCCTTCCCTTACAGCAACTTTCTCCTTCAGCTTCTGTCTTTTAAGTTTGTTAGCAAGTTTAACTTGCACCTTCTAATGAAGTGGAAAGCAAAAGAAAGTATTGCAAAGATAAGCTTAAATCTGCTAGTAAGAAGAGGGCACACTTTGGAACATTAGTAAACTAAAACTTGTCATAGAATGCATTTGTAGGGTAAATTAATATTTGTATAGATTTTAAATTTCCATAATATTTGAGGTAGTTTTGTAAAGAGCAAAGGGGTAGGGTGTTCTGGCTCCTATCTAGATGTGCCCCAAAGTCTCATAGGATCATAGGTGGGCTTTCCAGAGGTGGTGGATCTGGATATGTGGTGCTGGGATCGAGGGTGTGTAATTAGTAAATTAGTCCACTGATTGGTTTGGTGTAGTTCTAGGTGGGATTAAGGGTGCCCCACCCTGGGTGGATAAAATACAAGGGACCGAAAGAGGGCTCTTGTTGCTTGTGGCTCGTTCACTGCCTCCTGCCTGCCCTGCCCACCATGGACTGTCTGCTCTGTGGTGCCCTTTGCCGTGTCACCCTGCCTTGGAGTTGGTTGACAGTGGGCTGGAACCTCTGCAAATTGAGCCACATAAACTTTTCCTCTGGTTTTGGGTGTCGGGTATTATGGCTTAGCAGCGAGAGAAAAAGTAACCAAGACATAAGTCATCTGTTTTTATTGCTTTGTTTTGAGTTTGGGGGTAATTTAAATCACTGAATGCTGATGACAGTATTCCAGTGGTGAGATTTGTGCCAAGGACAGAGAATGGGATGGATCGAGCAAATGACAGGTGAGCTCCGTGGCTTGTGACAGCTTATCCGTGCTCAGTTGGTGACTTGGGTAGGTTGGTAGGTAGCTCTGTCTTACTGAGCAAGCCTGTCTGATGAGGGCGTGGGTAGCATCGGTGAATGCGCGCTTAAAATCGAGAATGATAAATTTGTAGTGAAATTTTCTCCATTTTCATCCATGTCGACTGCTTTAGTTGTAAGCACAGCAGAAAGAGAGCTGGGTCAGGACTTTGCACAGGACCATGACTGAGAACTGAAGGGAAAATGGGGCACAGCAGGAAATAACCACTGTGTTTGTGATTGACAATTCTCAGCCAGCATGGGGCAGTTAGTCCCTGAGAGACATAATGGGACAATGAAAAAATGGTACAGCCATAGAGTGTGTTAATCAAAAGTTAGAAACAGAGAGATCTTTGAAGTAAACATGTTTGTTAAGTCTCCAAAAGAAAACACTGGTTCTGGGACAAACTCTTTCAGCATCTCAGCCATGTAGCATGTGGGAAAAATGTCTGTCAGATCTGAGAAGCCAGGGAAATAATGAAAATCTATGGAGGAGAGGGTACTGCTTGCTTATCCTGGACCCCAGCACTGGCTGTAGATAGAAGGGGCTGGCCAGCATGAAGTGGGCAAAGTCCCGGGATAGGAGGATCACTGACAAGGAGAAGTGCTTGTTACTTTGGGTTAGTTGGGTCAGTAAGCAGAATGCCAAGTTGCTTTAATGACTAATCTTCAGCATACAGGAAGGAAATGGAGAGTAGGCTGTCAGTGTAAAATAAACTCCTCTTACCTCTTCCGTCCATCTTCTGGCCTGTAACTCAATGGAGGACTTCTCAAAATTCTTATTAGCTGCATTGAAGGATTGTTGGAGTGAGAGTGTTTAGCTTCAGAAATCTAGAATAGAGGTTGGTGTAGTAGTGCAGGCCTGTAATCCCAGCATTTGGGAGACTGAGGCAGAAGGATCACAAGTTCAAGGCCAGTCTGAACTACACAGTGAGACCCTGTCTCAGAAACAAAAGAAAAAAACTAAAATAGCTACAGGTGGTGGTTTTGAGCAAGAGATGCTTGAAATAGATTCTGGAGATATGCATTGGTGATTAACAGGTCTGGGCTGTGACTGGAAAACAGTGTTGAAAGATCATATGTACATGTATCGGAGTTGCAAAGAATAGCTGTGGGAATCTTGGAAAAGGAAGTAAACTGACATCTTCAATAAATGTGTGCAGATGACTGGAAGATTAAAAGATTATCAAAAAGGAATAGCTGTTAGTACTAGTATATGGTGTGGGTTTCTGAGGAGAGGGTCTGAGTGGGAGAACTTGTGTAAGGATGTGCAGTGAGAAATGCAAGCCGTGGCCTTTGGCGGGAGCTGTGTGTGGGGAGCGTCCTGTGATGGTAGTGGGATGAGTTCTGCCGAGACGAGGGGAATACGATACGCTGAGGGTGAGAAGAGAGTTGAGTGAAGGAGGCGCAGGTTTCTGGTGCTGAATAAGGTAACTGGGTGATGAGAGGCTTCTGGAGGGATAGGCTCTTGAGGAGGGAGGGCAAGCAGCCGGTCATCCTGCGAGTCTTCATTGTGGGCCTGGTGAGTAGCTCTTAGTGAGACCATCTGACACACTGGAGGCCTCCCTCCACCTTGCACGGGGAACCTCGACCCCCAGAATGGGTCCCGTGCTTTCCTCAGTATGTATTTAGTTACCTACACTATATAGTTTTCTTACTTGTTTATTGTCTCCCCTCCAACCTGAGCTTCCAAAAGTAAGCACTTTGTGAATATTTGTTGGGTGAAGTAATTATAAAATCATTGAATTTTAATCTGTTCTTTGAATCATAAAAAAGGTTTATCTAGTTAATGTTTTTAATGTTAGTGGGGGTTATGCTGTGTGTTGTCCTGGCTGGCCTCCAACTCCAGTGATATCCCAGCTCAGCCTCCCGAGTAGTTGAGATCACAGGCATGGACCACTGTGCCTGGCTAGTTTAGAATTTTGACCTTAAACTGATTCCTCCATCCTTTATGAGACATCTTAATTATTTTAATTATTTTGTTATATTTTAGTAACTAGATAAACATTTCTTTCCATTCTTTAACCTGTGAACAGTGGACATAAATTATGAAGAGGCCAGCTATAGGAGGTCTAAATGTCATCAGAGAAATTTGTAGAGGGTTTTTTCATGTTTTATGAGAATATGTATGAAAAGTTTTACTCTGCATTATAAATTCCTGGAATCAAATTTGATTTAAATGATAAAGCTCTTTCAATAAAATGACTGGATGTCTCTGTGGGTGAGGAAGTTTGAGTTCCTCCAGAGTTATTAGACTCTTTCTCTAGTTTTTGGAAGCTTGAAAGCAGAAAGGGAGAAGCAACATTGTTGGGCATAATCATTTCTCCTCTCAGAACTGCTGGCTATCATCTTCTACCCAGCTGTGCTCTAGGGACCTTGAAATCCCTGCCACCCACCCCATATTCTGATTCTTTGTGTCCCACCGGGAAGATGGGTCATGCCAGTCTAACTAACCCTTTTCTGAAATCCTGTCATCTGCGTTTTTCTGACTTCAGCAGCAGAATGCATTAACTTGCATTTTCTTTTTTTTTTTTTTTTTCACTTTCTTTTTCTTTTTTTTTTTTTTGGTGATGGGGATAAAACTCAGGGCCTTGTGCTTGCCTTGTAAGCGCTCTAACCACTGAGCTAAGTCCCCAGCCTTTATTTTCTATTAGTACATATTTGTCATACATGTTGATCACATTCATCATAGAGAATTTGTACCTGTACATAATGTATCTTGATTCTTCTTTTTAATTCCCCATTCGCCTCCCTTCCCCTCAACACTTCTTCCCCTCTCATTTTTAAAAGCTTGGTTAACATTTTTCCCCTTCTGCATTGTCCTTTTTTTCCTTTTTCCTTCCTTCCCTTCCCTTCCCTGCCTCGTGTTCCCCTTCGTTTGAACACGCTCTTCCTATTTCCCAATATCTGTCTTCCATTCTGCTGCTAATTTACCCTTTGGGTTTCTCACACAAGAGAGACAATGCAGTATTGAAACTTGTGTGTCTGATTTATTTCACTTAAGATTGTTGTCTTGAGGTACATCCATTTTCCTACAGAGAACTCAAGTTTCTCCTTCTTCATGACAGAGTAGGACTTGATTGTGTATAAATACTACGTTTTCTTTATCCATTCCTCATTTGATGGGCATGTGGGCTGTTTCCAGGATTTAGCTGTTATAAGTTGTGCTGCCATAAGCAGGTTATGCATATATTATAGTGGTATAATAGTTTTAACTCTTCTGGGAAGAAACCTAGAAGGGGAACATCTGGGTCAAATGGAACCTCTACTTTTTAGTTTTTCGAGGAGTTGCCATACTGATTTCCATGGTGGATGTACCAGTGTACATTCCCAACAGCAATGGAGAAGGATTCTTTTTTCCCCACAGCCTCACTAGCATTTGTAATTGGCTGATTTCTGGATGATAGCCATTCTTTTTGGAGTGAGATGAAATCTCAGTGTTGTTTTAATTTGCATTGCTCAAATGACCAGTAATGTTGAGTGTTTTTTCATATATTTATTTGCTATTTGTGCTTCTTCATTTGAGAAGTGTCTGTTCATTTCAGATGCCCATTTTCGGATTGGGTCTTTAAATTTGGAGAGTCTGATTTTGGGGTTTTTTTTATATATTCTAGATGTTAGTCCTTTTACGAGTAGCTAGTAAAACATTCTTTTTCCCATTCTGTGGGTTGTCTCTTCACTCTGTGGGTGGTTTCTTTTGCTGTGCAAAAGCTTTTTAATTTGATATGATCCCAGTTGATTCTTTGTAATACTTCTTGTGCAATTGGGGTTTTATTCATAGTTTTCATAATGTCTTCAGGAGTTTTACCTAGTCTATGTTCCAGCAAATTGTTTCTGTTTTTATATGTAGATCTTTGATCCATTTCAGTGTTAATGCATGTGGAAAGCTAGTTTTCCCAGCACCATTTATTAAAGAGGCTGTCTTTCTTACAGTGAGTATGTTTGGCCCCTTTGTCAAAGAAAGGTAGCGGAGTGTGCTTGGGGCTGTTTCTGTATCTTGTGTCCTCTTGCATTGATCCTCGGGATCTGTTTTTTGCCGGTACTGTGCTGTTTTTTTTAATCACGGTAGCTTTGTAGTATAATTTCAAATTGGAGATTGTGATGCCCCAGGCTGCTTTTTTAAAGGGTCTGTCACATCATTTCTTTTCCCCTTCTGCATCTTAGCTAAGACTTGTTTGTACGTAAGTTTTAAATTCTGTTCAATTGTGTACTAGGCATTTTGTCATTTTGATGCTCTAGCAATGAACTGTTTCACTATTTTACAGAGTGCTCGTGGTGCCACATGGTTTTGCTGAGCATGTAAAAGAGACACTTGGATGGTGGATTAACAAGAACACTGACATTCTGTGGAAAGTGTCAAATTGGAGAATACAGAATTTTCACCCTAGTCCAGCAGCTCCGCTGCTCACATAAATACAGATGAATGAAGACCCCATTCGGAAAGTCACCTGGCCAGCGGTCCAGAGCTGATGCAGGTAAGCAGGGCAGCTCTGCATACACTTTAGTGTAGTAAACTTTTTTCCTCCTGCTGCGCTGAGCTACATCCCAGGGCCTTCTTACTTTTTGAGACAGGGTGTTGTTACGTTGCCTTGGGCTGCCCTTGAACTTGGAATCCTCCTGCCTCTTAGCCTCCCAGGTAGCTAGAATTAAATTGTACACGACTGCACCCAGCTATTATATAATACACCCTTTAAAACAATTATAAAATTGAGGAGTACTTTCACATATTTCTAGTTACATGCTGCTTTGGAGCTTTGTGATTTCTGGCATGTTATGCACATATACATGTGAAAAAAACAGCTTTAGTTTCTTGAAATGGAGAGATCACACTAGATTTTTTTTCCTGTATAACCTGACAGCTAATATTTTTTCAGATGTGCATCAGAACTTTGAAAAATGTCTGATAAAATGTTATGGCTCTTTGATAAGCGAATCTGAGAATACTGTTGGCAACATTTTGTGGGGGAGGCTGCTGGGGATTGAACTCAGGACCTCGCACTTGCTAGGCAAGCGATCTATCACTGAGCTAAATCCCTAGCCTCTAGACAACATTTTTAATGTTTCAAAATCTTCTGTTTTATGATTTAGAACAATTTCTAGAGTATTTAGAGATCTTCGTACAAGAGTCACAAAGATCCAGGTTTAGAAGTACCCCTTATCTTTTTGTTTTAGCTCCTCTTTTATAAGGGTACTGATTTAAATGTTCAATATTTACCAGTAAGATTAATTCGGGACAGTGATGACTAAACTGTAACTCATCTGAGAGCTTTTATTCAGAATCTAAGCTCTTTTTGTAGCTTTATAAACATTGGTGCATTTATTAGTCTTCTTGAGCCTTAGTCTCTTGTAAAAATCAAGACTAAGTTTCCTGTTGGGATTAAGGACTAAATGAAATAATGTGTCAAATGTTTTGCTAATGCTTAGTATATTTAATAGTATTATTGATTATGCTGTTTACAGTAAAATACTTCTATTTCATTAGTTAGAAATACAGTTGTCAGATTTTTAGTGACTGGTGAATGAAACCTCTCAGGTCTCTGTCATTTAAAATAGTCATTCATTTTCCAAATTTCTTGTGTGTACATCATTCCAGGGTCAGAATCATGTGTAGTATGGTATAAGTAACTGAAGGAGCTCAACCAAAAAGTGCTTTCCCCCCATTTCCTTATACGGCCAGCACAGTGTAGCACCTCTGATAGCCAAAGTAAGTGTGTGTGTGTGGGGGCTCTCCCCACCCACAGCCAAACAGCTCTTGTGGCAAACACCTGGGCACCTTCCACTCCAGCTCACTTTGGATCCCGTCTGGACCTGATGTCAGAACCGGCTGTTTTGGTTTTCCATGACCCTGTTTGCTAGAGTTGCTCACAGAACTCAGGGAAACACTGAGGGTTACAGGTTTAGTAGGAGAGATAGAACAGAGTATACATGTGGACGGCTAGCTGAAAGGCTTGCTTAATGGGGTAGGGCACTGAGATGGGACACCTAGCTTCCATGCGTACCACCCCTGGCAGCAGGCCCTTCCAGGTATTAGACAAGCTGGAAGCTGTCAAAACCAAGTTGTGTGGGGTTTTTGTGGAGGTCTCATTATGTAGGTATGCTTGGTTACACCTAGAGGGTGTGTGTGTGTGTGTGTGTGTGTGTGTGTGTGTGTGTGTGTGTTCAAACCAACCCTTGGCCCCTCCCCCGGTTGGAGGACCTGAGGTGAGGTTGAAAGTTCAAGCTCTTGAATTCTGCCTTGGTTTTTCCAGTGACTAGGAAAGGTCCACAACTGTCTTATTATTGTTTTGAGGAGGCACAGAAAGGTTTTATTAGGCACAGTCATCTCCTGAATGTACAAAAGACACTCGTATCACCCTAGAGATTCCCTGGGTTCTAGGAGCTGTAAATCTGGAAGTGGGGAGGAACACCAAAGATATATTTGACAGTACTGCAGTAGTATGCCCTGTTTCAGGCATGTTGCTGATACAGTCCTTTCCTCAGTATTGTTAATGAACTTTTTCATTCTTCCTGTTAACATGCCAAGGTTCTGTGGCTTTTAAATTTTTGTATCAGCTTCTGATGTGTCCATTTGCAAGTACAATTCACTCAGTAGGGGGCTAATTCATCTCAAGCAAGGGAAAACCCAGGCAGGCACTCCAGAGTGTATGGTGCTTAAGCCATGCCCGTGGGCAGGGTCGTCCTACAGGCTTCTTCACTTGTCTGTCTGGGTCCCAAGGCTGGTTGGGCCCTGGGATCTTCAACACATAGCGAGGCCTCCTGGGCATCTCTCAGAGTTTGGCCTTTGAGCAGCTGGACTTACGACATGGAGGCGTCCCCAGCACAGGGAACTCACAGAGGCTCCCTTCTGCAGCATTCTGTTCCCTGAGGCCATCTCTGAAGGCCACTGAAGTTCAGGAGGGAACACAGACCCTGTGCTTGCCGGAAGGAGGAGGGTGTGGAAGAGTTTGTAGTCGTGTGTTCACACCACTAACAGTGAATAGTCTGGGTAAGCAACTTCTGGTGTCTGCCACAGCTGCCATACTCAACACTGTCTTTGACAGAGAGCGTGACGAATCAATCAGAATTTGGAAATTAAAAATTTACATTCTCTTTGTCACTTGGAACATGTTAGGGATTGCTGTTTTGAAAATAACTAAGATTTATCTGTGTAATCATGTTGGAATTTAATGGGGTACTAAAGTTACGGTTTTTGTATGCTGAAGGACATTGGGTAGCAAGTACTTTTGTGGGGGAGGGGGCCATGCTGCTTATTGCACCCAGCCCTTGAGCAAGCACTGCCTCACTGAGCTGCATCCACAGTCCAGGAGGTCCTGCTGTGTGATAAACTTGTTTTTTTTTCATGTATTTTCCCTGCTGTTACTAGTTTGCCAAAGATTGCGGTACTTTTCCTTTTTATTATATTAGTAGGTATAGGAAATGGTAGTAATAGATAATGCATGTATTTGATACCCATGTTTTTTTTTTTTTTGTGGTGCCGGGGATCGAACTCAGGGCCTTGTGCTTGCAAGGCAAGCACTCTAATCACTGAGCTAAATCCCCAGCCCCTGATACCCATGTTTTAAAAGTATTGTTTTTTTCTTTTTGAAAACTTGATTTAATTTTTATCATATTCATAAAAATGTGTAGTTGAAGATGTCTGGTAGTCCTAAAAGGCTTAAAACCCAATGGAGTGGATACTTCAGAGATAATTTTAACTCATTCTGATTTTTACTTTCAAAATTTGAAAGAATAAGGAGTGTAGAAATGTCTCTTGACCCACCAATATTAGATACTTTGTACTGACTTCTACGGAGGCATTTGTCTTTAACATGACATCTTCCTCTCTGCTAGCCTCCAAATAATATTTTTGGCTGTAATATATCAGACATTGTTGAGTCAAGTGATGCAGTCTAATTACTGTTTTGGGTGCAGTGTTTTGTTTTTCTGGAGTTTGATTGCTTTTTCTTTTATGTGCTTAAATATCTTAGAAATTTGAAGTCCTAAAAGACTGCAGTGACTTTGTGAAACTTAGTTTCTTGCATAGTCAAATGTGATAGTGACATTTATTTCATGTTCTTTGAACCTCGCTTTTGTTCTCTAGTTCGTGTCGATTGCTCTGTAGGCCTGGTGCAGTGCTGCCATCCTAGGAATCCTTCTCTCTCATACTTAGGTTGGGTTCTCCTCGTTTCTTGGACGCTGTATCTTCCTTGATGTGTTTTTATGTAGGGGAAGCATGTTCCAAGTTTCAAGAATAGGTAGTGGACAAGTAGATTGTTAAGTGACTCGCATGTATTTTGTTTCATTCATATTCTCTATGTATGCTCGAAATAGTCCATGTTAACCAGTTTTCAAAAATACGCCTAGGAGGCATAACCCCACTTTCATTAACCTTGTGTCTGTTCTACCCTTATGCTCAAACCTATCCTTGAGTAAGAGTCTAGGTTTGGAAGTATTTTTCAGTCAGGATTTTCAAGGTATTGCTGTGTTCCTGGACTTTGAGGTTCCATTGTTGCTATTTAGGGGAGTTGAGTGCTATTTTTATATCTCTTTGTTTCTGTGTGCCTAGTGGTTTCTTTCCTTTTTTGGAAACTTCTAAAATTGTCTTTTTATATGTTCTGTAACATATAATATATATTACTGTGGGTATTTTTCAATTTTTTGTTCAACATTTCAGTCTGTAGCTCTACTTCGTGGGATGTGGAATTTTGCATTCTTTGATCATCTGTTTTCTCTCTTCTCTGGAATACTTGTTGTTTGAATGTGAGGCTCCGAAGCTTGATTTGTTTCTTCCTTTTTTCCTTACTTTTCTGATTCCTCATTTCATCTTCTCATTCTTTCTGAGGGAAGGTTGACCTTCTTTTCCAACTTTTTCTGGTTTTTTTTTTTTTAAATTTCAGTCTGCATTTGAAATGTCTCTGCCTTTTATTTCATATTTGTGTATTTCATGAATGCAAGAAGCTTATATTTCTGAGGATATAAATTACAGTCTTAAGTCTTTCTGGAATTAGCTCTGCTGCTTATGAGAGTTTCTTTGCTCTTAGCCCGTGTATTTGGCCTAGAGACTTTTCTTAAACTCTGGTGATCCTAGACTGATTCTCTAGCAAGGCTAAGAAGTTGGTGGAATGTGCCTCAGTATTAGAGTGCTTGCCTAGCATGTGTGAGGCCCTGGGTTCCATCCCAAGCAGGAGGGCCAGGGAGAGGTGATGGGATGGGACAGGATGACACACAGTGATGGGATGCTGTGTGAAAGAAGTGGGCTTTGAGCTCTGGCCGGCTTCACTGACTTTGATTTCTTAAAATAGTATAGCCATACTCCTTGCATTCTGTTAAAACTGAAACCCTAGAGACCACTGCCTGTCATACAAAGCTAGGCTTAGTATATTTGCTGAGCAAATAATACCTGGATATTTCAAAAGTGGGAAAGGCACTCACAGGGAGGAATAAGTCATGGGGCTGGAGTCACCACATGTGGTGTGGAAGGGGCCAATAAGAATTTCTAATCCCAATGAATTGCTGGATTGCATTGAAGCATCGCAGTCCCCACAAAGTTCAGGTCAAACATGTGGTCTTATTTTGGAACATAGTCCTGACCGAGTCTCTGCTAGCAGTATGGCATTTTTTGTTTCTCTTGTGCATCATGGTTTAGTACAATTTAATTGTTTTCAAGTCATAGAATAGTTTATTTTCTATATTACGTTCTGTTTCTTTTCTCCTTTCATCCAGAAAATACCATATAATAAAGTATAATAAAGCTACCTAATAATATAAGATCTTGTTCTGTTTCTTGCTAAGCGATCAGTGACCCTCTGATGGGTGGCATAACCTTGCCCCTTTCATGGGCAAACTGATAGTTGTGCCTAGTTAGTATATGTGTGCGTTGCATGCTTCCTTGGTTTTTAAAGATTTAGGGTGTGTATCGTTGATCATTTTAAGCAGTAGAGAGATCTTTGTCTTTTTTACAGTTTAATAGCACCCTACTGTTTGGAGGTACCTCATTGGTATATTCAGGGATCCATTATTACTGGACGTTTGGGTCGTTTCTCCTTTCTGCGGTTAGAAATACTGTAGTAGGTATAATGAATAGTTTTGTCCGTGTTTTTGCTGGTGTGTCACTGATAAATTCCAGAAGCAGAAAGCAGTAAAAACAAAAATTTGCAGTTTTGTAAGAATTACAATAACCACAGATTCTGTGCCATTATTTTACATTCCCATCATCACTATGAAAGTTTCTTTCTCTCCACAGTCTTGCCACTGGCAGACATCAAAACATGCAACTTTTGTCTGCCTTGTGGGTAACAAAACAGTGTTTTTGTGTTCTGTGCGTGATGTTGAATATCTTGTCTTGAAATGGCCTATTTGACCTTCTGTCTTGTGCTGTTGTCAATTGCGTTTTTCCTCTTCACCGTTACAACCTCTTTTAGTGTTTTATTTTATTACTCTTGTTGTCTGTGATGTTTATCTTCCCGTGCTTTTGGGGGAGTCAGTGTTTTGAAGACAGCCTTTTCTGAGTCCCTAGTCCCGTCTATACAGGTCTCTTGGCCTGTATCACAAACATGGTGCCAATACTCGTACAGTGCTGGGTGTGATCGGTGGTTTCTGCGATTCTCTGTGTTCCTATTGCTGTGTCTCTTATTTCCTAAAGGGTGTCCTCCAGCAACTCACAAGGAAGATGAGTAAGAGATGTACATTTTTGCCCATATACATATGGAAATGTCTGTCTTCCTTTGGTAATTTAGGTGGGTGTGGGATTCTGGGTTCACAGTCCTTTTGCCTCTGCTTTCAAAGTATCACTTTGAAATAATTACTGTTTGTTCTAACCCAGTGTTGATGACAGAAGAGTAAGTCTAGACTAATGTTTTTTGGTGGTTTTTTTTTTTTTTTTCATTTTTTTTCTCTTTTTTTGGTTTTTGTCTTTGTTTTTTGAGACAAGGTCTCGCTACATGTAGTTCAGGCTGGCTTGAACTCACTGCGTAGCCCAGGCTAGCCTCGAACTTGAGGCAGTCCTGCCCCAGCCTCCCAAGTGCTGGAATTACAGGCATGTGCCACCACACCCAACTCTAATGTTTTTAAAAAAACTTTGTATTTTGAAATGGTTTTGCATATATAGAATTACTATATTTTCTTTAAGGTGTTTTTTTGTTGCGGGGGGGGCGATGCTGGGGTTCAAACTCAGGCCCTTAGGCAAGTGCTCTATCACTGAGCTGCATCTCCAACCCTTAAGGGTTTTTAAAATAGACTTTGTGTATGTTGGGGGGGTACTGGCCATTGAACCCAGAGCCTTTGTTCTGAGATACAAGACTGTGGCCCCTTCTAAATTTTGAAATGGGGTCTCACCAGGTTGGCCAGACTGGGCCCTAGCTTGCAGTCCTTCCGACTGAGCCTCCCAGAGTGCTGGGATTACTCGTCTGCACCACTACACCTGCTTTAAAAGATTTAAGGGCAATTTCAGCAAAATGGAGTGGAAAGGGCAGAGAGTTCTGAATCCCAGTTTCCTTCCTGCTTTGCCTTCTTCCCAGGTTTATGGTAGCACACAGACTTCATTCGTTCCAGCTGATACTTCATTATCACGGGAAGTCAGTAGGTTTCCATTGGGCCTCCCTCTTGCTTGTGTACGTTCTGTGGATGTGGACACATGAGATGATGTCCAGCCACCATTGTAGTACCATAGAGAATGGTTTCACGGCCCTAAAAATCCCCCTGCCCGTTATTCATTCCCCCTGCGTGAACTTCTGCCAACTACCAATCTTTTTATTGTCTTTGTGGTTTTACCTTTTCCAGGATTGTTACATATGTGGAATCATATGGTATGCAGCCCTTTCAGGATGGCCTCTTTCATTTGGTAGTGTGTACTTTAGTGTCCTCTCTGTTTTTTCATGGCTTGGGTAGCTCATTTCTCTCTAGTGCTGATTAATACTCCATTTAACATAGTTTCTGTATCTGTTTACGTACTAAAGAAGTATCTTGGTTTCTTCCAGGTTTTTCAGTTATGAATAAAAGTGCTATAAATGTCCGTGAGGAGGTTTTCCTGTGGACTGTTCTAACTTATTTTCGTAAATACCAAGGAGTGAGTAAGGTTGCTGCGTCGTACAGTTAGAGCATGTTTACTTTGCGACCAGCCCCCAGACCTCTGCACCACAGTGGCTGTGCCATTGTGCATTCCCGCAAGCAGTCAGCTCCCAGCACTGCTCACACGCCCTCAGAAGCCTGCAGTGGTGTCAGTTTTGGATTTAGGTCGTCCTAATATATATGTAGTTGTGTTTCATTGTTCTGATTTGCAGTTCCCTAGTATCATAAGATGTTGCACATTTTTTTATATTTGCCACCCGTATCTTTGGTAAGGTGTCTTAAGTCTTTTGCCTTATTTTAATTCATGATTGTTTGGTTGAGTTCTAGAAGTGCTTTGTGTATTTCCTGTAACAGACCTTTATGTAGTTGATTTGTCATTTCTTGATAACTTGGCCGGTCTCTGACTTATCTTATTGTCTCGATAGTATCTTTTGCAGGTTCTCAGTTTTGTTGGGAAGTGTTTGAGACAGGGTCTTGTTATGTAGTTCAGGTAGTCTTGAACTCACCATGTAGCCCAGGCTGGCCTCGAATTCTAGGCAGTCTGCCTGCCTCAGCCTACAGAGTGCTGAGATTACAGACATGTGCCACCACCCCGGAAGTTTTCAGTTTTGATGAAGTCCACCTTATCAGTTACTTTTCTCATGAATCATGCCTCTGGTGTCATAGCTAAAAAGTTATCTCTTGTGCCCCTCCTAGGTCATCTAGATTTTCCTCTTCTTCCTGGTTAGGTGTTTTATAGTATTGCATTTTACAGTTAAGCCTGCCCCCTCCCCCGTTTTGCCATAGTTTTTGTGCAGGGTATAAAATCTATAAAATCTTAGTCTAGATTTGTTTGTTTGTTTGTTTTGTGGTGCTGAGGATCAAACCTGGGGCTGCACGTGCTAGGTAAGTATGTACTCCCACCCTGAGCTATTCCCACCCTCTTTTCTTGAAGAGTTTCCATCTTTCTGTCTCTACCCATCTCTTCTTGTGTGCTAGTTTTTCTGTTAGAGCGGCTCTGTAGTCCTGTGATTAGGACCCAGCATTTTGGAGCATCTGTGCCCAGGTCTGTGACTATTACCTGTGGGCCTCAGTCGCTCTGCCCTCAGGTGCACAGGATGGCTTAGGCAGATTCCTAAGCTCCTGGAGACTGTCCCCTGTACCCAGGCATCTTGACCCCCTGGCAGTGCCAGCTACAGTTTAGGGTTTCCTACCCTGGCCCTGTTTCCAGTGCAGAATTCAGATTAAATAAATCATGGTCCTCTGTATTTGCCTTTCTCTCTAATTTGGGGGCAGCACTTTGTCCTGTGACTTTTGACACTGACCAATCTAAGAAAAGTAGTTTTTTGTTTGTTTTTGTTTAGTTTGCTCACCCTTTTGCTTTCTGTTAATACAGATTGGCAACTTCCAAGTTCATTAAATGTCAAACCAGAAAGCACTGGGATGTGGTGGTGCACACCTGTAATACCAGCACTTAGGCTGAGGCAGGAGGATTGCTCTAAGTTTGAGGCCAGTCTGAACTACATAGAAACCATCAGCTCTCCTGATTTAGATTTTAATTTCTAGAGCTGCTGTTTTCCTTTTCTTAGCCTCTGGTTTGTATTTTGTGATAATGGTATTCTCATCTTCCTTGAGGATGCCAGTTTCATAGCTTGTAATCATTTTAGTCCTCAGATTATTTCAGGGGCAGGGGTGCTGCTTGTTTTCAGCTCTCTGTCATACTCTATGATCACTGGTCTTTGGTCATGTTTAGGATTAAAATATTCGATTGTGAACGATTTACCTTTTCATCCATGATAAACAGAAGAGTCTTTCTTAATGAAGAGACAAGTGTGGTGGTGTGCAGAGGTCCGGATAGTTTTGCTGTAGGATGCAGGGCCAGTGACTGGGCTGGTGAGCACTGAGGCACCTTTCCCAGAAGCCAGCCCCCAGTGTGCCCAGCATGGGGTCCTGTGTGCATTGAGGAGCTGGGTGCCGTGGGGAGGGGAGAGGGGATAGCGTCCGGGACAGTCCGGTAGATCTCGAGGTGAGCCTTCAGTTTTACCTTCTGACCACGTTCCTGCTGTCTACTCTGAGGCCAGGGGAATCTGGGGATGCTCCAGGGAGAGTTGCTCTGCTTCTTTCCCAGACTATGTCTTGCTGTCACCCTCTGGGGCTGTGGCACACTTCCTTCTTCATCAGTTAGCTGTTGGCACACCTCTGTCTGCTTCCCAGTGCATAGCACATGTTGGTGATGTGGGGTAGGGCAGCTCTCTTGGCAGTCCGACCCCCTTCTCCACCTTCTCCCTGATCTGGCTTTCTAGACCAGTTGGTGGTTGTGCATGCCTCTATTTAGTTGGCTTTGAAAAACTGTAAATATCCATTTCTGACAGAAATTTGTATTTTGAAGATGCACAGTTGATAATCAAGTCCCAAGAAAGAGAACTTCCTGTGCCCGTCCTGTCTGGGCTCCATCCCCCTCAAGGAAGACCTGCTGTTCTGACTTTGGCACAAGGCCCTTTTTTCTTTATACATATTTTGATCATGTAAACTTGCATTCCTGATGAACGTATAAGTACTGCTTTCGTTGCATCCCCAAATTTTGATACCATTGTGTTTTCATTTTTATTCTGTTCAGAGTATTTGAAATTTTCTTTGATTTTTGTCTTTGAACCATGAGTTTTAAGGAGACAGTCACTTAGCTTTCCAGATAGCTTTTTATTGTTTATTTCTAGGCTAATTCTGATGTAGTAGGAGAATATATTTTGTATTGTTTTGTGTGTATTGAGAAGTGTGTTGTGATTCAGCAAATGGTGTATGTATCTGGGTGAATGTTTCCCATGTGAACTAGGAAAAAAATGTATTTTGGCATCATTCATTCCAAGTCAGCTGTTGGTGATACTCAGCTCTTCTCTGTATCTTTTCTGATTTGCTCACAACTTGTTGTATCAGTTGCCGAGTTGTATAATTAAATGTGATTATCGATATGACTGTCTTCATTTCTGTTGGTTTTTGCTTCATGATTTTTAGTACTCTGTAATTAGGTTTGTATGTGTTTAAGATTATTGTGCTTTCTTGACTAATTGACCTTTTTATCATTTTGAAATGTCTTTTTTTGAACTGTGGTAATACTCTTTGCCCTGGAGTTAATCTATTAATAATTGGCTCTTTCCTTTTAATTGGTACAGTCAGACTATTTACATTTAATGTTAATTGTCACTGTGCTGGGGCTGGAAAATACTTTGGCTAGATATAGTGTTGTAAGTCCACAGGTAGTCTGGCCTACTCATTTTATAGCACGTTAAAGATTATTCTGCTGTCTTCTGGTTTGCGTTGTTTTTAAACAAGAAATCTGAAGTCTTTCTATATTTAATGTGTCTTGTTCTTTGGCTTCTTTCTCTTTCTTCCTTTTTTGTTTTATGGTGTAACTGGAGCTCGAACTAAGCTATATTCCAGCTTACCACCCCCCTCCGGTTTTTTTTTGTTTTTTTTTTTTTTTAGTCTTTTGAGACAGTCTTGCTGTGTAGTTCAGGCTGGCCCCAAACTCCTCATGGTCATCCTCCTGCCTCAGCCTCCTGAATGCTGGGATTACAGGTGTGCTACCATGCCTGGCACTTTATTATATTTTGAGATTGGGTCTCACTAAGTTGCTAGTTGCGAGGCTGAGCTCAGATTTGCAATTCTCCTGACTTAGCCTCCTGAAGTTCTGGGATTACTGGTAGGTACATACCCCATACCTGGCTTCTTTGACTTGTTTTAAAGTTGTTTTTTTTTTTTTATTGCCAGCATGCTGGTGGAGGTGGCGGCAGGAGGATTGCTGAAAGTTCAAGGCCAGCTACATAGTGAGTTCAAGGATAACCTTGTGACACCCTATCTCAAAAAGCAAAAAGACAAAATTTTCTTCATTAATGATTTTCAGAAATTTGATTAGGAAGTGCTTTGATGTGATTTCCTTTTTTTTTTAACTCTCTTTTTGCCTTTATTGAATTTATTAGCCAGTAACTGCTGCTTTTTATCACAGCAGAAAACTTTCTGCGTTATTTTGCCCTCTTACTCTTCTCTCTCCTTTTTCTTAAGAGTCTAGATTCCAGTGTCAGGCCAGTTGATATTGCTGTACACATTTCTGAGTTGTCTGCGTGCCCCCCATATTGTATATACGTGTGTGTGTGTGTATACGCGCGGCGTGTGTGGGCATGCACCATTTTTAGATAGTTGTACTGCTGAGTGTCAGGTTCATTGATTATTATATCTGCTTGATGTATTGTGTTATTAATCACATTCAGCAATTTTGTTTTCATTTCATTGGGTTTTTTTTTTTATATCATGCATTACTTTCTTTGGTTTTTCTCTTTCCTTTTTTCTTTTCCTTTGTGGTCAGTACTGCAGATTAAACCCAGGGCCTCAAGCACACTAGGCAAGCATTCTGACACAGAGTTCCATCCCTAGTACTTTGATTTTTCTGTTTTAAGGTAATTTTTCTTTAAACTTTGTTTATTGTGGTATACGGATAAAACACAGGTTTTTGTGCATGGAATGCAGGTGCTGTACCACTGAGCTACCCTCCAGGGTTAAACATTTGAAGTGTTGTGGTGTTGACCACTGGGTCATGTCTTTTTTAAAGACTGTTGAATTTTATTTTGGCAAGCAGCTACTGGGGATAGATTTGTAGTAGCCTGTATTGCAGACTTCTAGGAAGGTATTACCACATTTTTTGTTGTGGTTTTTTTTTTTTTTTTTTTTTTTTTTTTTTTTTTTTTTTTTTTTTTTTTTTTTTTTTTTTTTTTTTTTTTTTTTTTTTTTTTTTTTTTTTTTTACTGATTGCCTCAGGTGCTCAAGACAACTTTACCCTGTAGTGGCTTCTGAGAATTATGTGCAAATTCGTGTGTAGCCAAAAATGGAGGCCTTCACCTTCCATGTACCTTTCGGAGGTCCTCGTGTAGTGGTTCACCCCTCTGTTCCCGCGTTTCTAGCCCCCTCATTCTCTGCCTCCAGTCTGACTCGCCACTTGGCAAAGCTGCAGCGTTCTTCCTTGTTTGCTCTTTATGTACACCATCCAATAATTGTGCTCAGGAGTGAACTCAGGGTCAGAGAGGGACTCATTTGCTTTTCTGCTCTCACCTTCAGTAGACCCTTACTGCTTGTCACCCACTGCCTGAAACCAGATACTTCATGTGTTTTGTTCTATCCTGTAATTGTTTATAAGAAGAACATAGTTCTATACCATTTGCTACTTTCTGGCTAGGTTTGTCACTTACTGTTGCAGTTTTGTCCACATGACCCTGGTTTTGTGTTTTTAGGGGTGATTTGGGAGTAAAGAACTGTGGCTTTTGCCTTGTTGTCTACCTAGAGTAACTCCTTTTTAAAAGTCAAACAAATGGTTTTCTTATATGTTGCCTGGTAATGATATATTTTTAGGACTTACATAAGCAGTTATTCAGAAGTTGTTATTCCTAAATTCTAAAGTATTTTTTTTTTAAACCCGCTTTTCGTTGACTGTAACTCACCTGTCTTGTAGGCCATGCTGGAGTGTCTGCAAACATGATGAAGAAGAGGACATCCCACAAGTAAGCCATTCCGAACCTGTTTTTAGGTAGTATGTTGTGACCTTTGGCTGCTTAGCACATGGGAGCACCTTTTGCGTGAGGAGGTTCGCAGCTCACCATGGCTCTATGCCAGCAAGAAGCGTTGAGTAGTCATCTTTTCTGTCCCTTTCCTCTTCTTGACTTAGCTAAAGTGCACCAGCTCTGCCCTTCAGCTATTGAAAGCTTTTGAATCATAATCTTCCCCCCAGCTTACTGGGAGCTGGCCTGGTGACAGGAAGTAGCAGTGGTGGTGAGAATGGTGGGTGCAGGGTCAGCCTCTCCTAAATCTGTCCTTGGCAAAGTTGTGCAGCCCCTTTTGCACAAAGGGATGCAATATTGTGCTGAAAGACCACCTGTAGTGTTGCAATACTCTGCTTTGTACCATTGTGTTAAGTGAATGAATGATAATCAAACAGCCATGTATTTAAAGTGAATTCCCAGTACCACGTACGAGTCAGCAGGTGCTAGGGTACAGAAGTCACTTTTGTTTTGCACTGCTGAAAGTGCTGTTGCGTCCTGGAAATACTCTAATGATCCATTGTGACTGTGAGAATCTTCTTAGTAATAGATGGTTAAATATGGAGAAGGCCCTCCCTCACCCTACTACTGCTTGAGGCACTCAATGTAGCGATTATTTCCAAATGACTCACTGTGTACCTCAGTCACTGCACTGAAGTGGCTGGAGAGAGTGAGAGACCTTTGGCTATGGAAGGTCTGGATGAATTATAAGTGATGGAACCAAACATGTCTCCCTTTCCATGAATGCATGATGTACACTGTAAAGATTCCTAATATTCAGCTGAAGAAATGACCTAGAAAGTAAAAATTTGAAGACTTTCCGAGTGTGTTCTTCTTTCCTGAGGTTTAATAAAATGTTTCTCAGATTTCATTCTTTTGCTTATTACTTACTTTTCATGGTTTTGATCTATCTGGTGAAGTGACAGTTTATGTGCTATATGCATATTATCATGTCATTATCATAAATGGTAAGCCATCTCTTGCTTCATTTTAAAGATAGCTATAAAAACAGTGTAAGCCATAAATATTAGGTACTGAGAGCAGAAAAAGCAACTGAAGTATCAGCTTTGCAAGACCAAAATAGTTTATTTAAAATAGACTTTGTCACTTAAAAGGCTTTGAGAATGTTAATGTGCATTGTTGACTATTTTTACATTTGCAAGGGAGTTTCCATGTACAGTAAAACCCTGCTTGGCATTGTTCCCTCTACTTAAAGCCTCTTCAGTATCACAAGGTTGCATAAGAGTACGGTAAAATTTGGGATTTAATTGTCATGTGATG
>PVJO010024705.1:0-23955 GCA_004026905.1 Hystrix cristata
GAAACACCAGGAGGCTGATCTTTGCCTCCTGTCTTCTGAGGAAACAGCATATTCCCTAAGCCAGGATCTTAGTCAAATGTGTTTTTATAATTTAAAATCATTAGTAATGAAAAACCTTTCTTCAAGGCACTGTGTAGGTACTCAAGGTGTGTCTTCTGTGTTTCAATATTATATTACTGCCATGATGATTTGTTAAAGACATTGGTTGATGGTTCTCAAGATAATTATGTTGGCCTTCGGAAGCTGATTTCAAGTGGCAGTAAAGGCTTTAAATTGACTTTTGGGGCTTTCTTGACAGTTGTTTTTAGGAAACTATTACTGATAGTGAGTGGCAATGTGGGAGTTTAAATTATCTACTGAGCTCCCAGGAGTTTGGAAGAGGAACTTGGAAATAGGAGGAAAACACTAACTTCTGAAACAAAAGGAATATTGGGAAAGTTGAAATGAGATGGCTGTTGAGATATGTGACCGCCAAGATACAATACCTTTGGAAAGAACTGTCCCCAAATAGGGCTGTCTGGGAAGTTCGGAGACAGCCTTTCAAAATGACAGCAAATGGTGCTCTACTTATCCTGGGCAAAAATTTCCTACTCCTAATTTAGTCTTGGTCTTGACTTCACAGCCACTTATCTGTCCATTTCCATTTTATCCTTCTTTTCTTTCAACTTTACTCTCTACTGGCTTTACATTGACTCATAGTCCAGGTTTTGCCATTAATTTACTTTCATTAGATAGATGGTGCTTTCTCCCTACTTTTCTCTACGCTCCTTCTGAAATCTAATATATTTCACCCTTTCTCAACATCTGCTTAAGTCATGATCTCCACATTATTGAACCTGGTTTCTACCATTCAAGGGAACAGAAATGAGACCATATTCACATTTTGCTTTCATTTAAATTGTTATTATCATTTTTCTTTTCTTTCTTTTTATTCTATGTTCAAATGTATAATGTTACTTTTCTGGAGTAGCTCTCAAATTTTGGAGAGGCTTTAGAAGCCCTTTAAACTTATAAATATATTGAGAACTCCAAATATTTACACATATTTACTGTATTATGTGTTAAAAGTGAGAATTTTTAAAAAGTTATTAATTTATAATATGACAAAATAAGCCCATTAAATTTTTAAATGACAATAATAAATCTATTAAATTTTGACACAAATAAAATTTTTAGTGAAAATAACTACTGTCCAAAATAAAAAAAAAATATATATATATATATAATGCGACAAGTGACATTGTTTTGCTAATCTCTTTACTATCTGGCTTAGTAAAACACAGCTTCAGTTTTATCTATTTCTGCATTCAGTTTCTTGTAACTTATTTTTCTGAAACATATGAAAAAATTCTAACCAAAAATATGAAACTCTAAAAGAGAAAACCTCTCATATTCCCTAGGAGGCCCTTTCAAGACCCACAGACCATATTTTGAGGCGAGAAACAGTGCTATAGAGTATACTGGAAAATAATTTTCCTTTCCAAAATTGTTGTTGAAGGAAAGTTAATTCTGAATTCAAACCAAAGACCACACTAGGAGATTGTAATCCCAAACTTTTTGTAAGCTTACCTATTCTGAATGTTTCCAGAATTTAAATAATGAACTCTCTTAAAGAACTAAAAAAAAAGTGTTGCCATATGTAATATGTGCTGTAACATTTTTCAAAATGCATATTTATATTGGAAAATATTTTGTTGAGTATACATTATAATGTGAAAAAACAAAGGATCCCACTATTTGTTATTATTTTACATTGATTGGAAATATATGAAAACAGGAGAGAAGACCCCATCTTATATAAACTCAAAAAATGTACAGTCAGAAAAATAAATCCTAATGTCAGTAATCTTAATTTGGCATGAGGGACTTGTGTTCTTAAAATTGTCTAAAGCATTATACAATAATGAAAAACATATTTCACATTAGCAAGGAAATCACTGTTGACCTGAAGAGGAGACAGTAATGAAAATAATAGATATTATAAAGTAGCAGTTATGCCGAGTAAAACAAGTCTAGAGATCTAAAGTGCAACTCGAACACTATAAGCAATAAAATTGTACTGTATGTAGGCTCCCTGCTAAATGACTAGATTTTAGCTCATAATGTCACAAAACAAAAAGAAAATGAGTAACTATGAGATGATGAATATATTAATTTTCTTCCCTATAACTTTTTTTACTATTTATATGTATCTTATATTGTATTTCTTAAATACACTAAAATTTATTAAAAATAGTAGTACCCTATATCAGAATTTTCTTTAAGAGCATCTGCATAAACTAAAAAGGTGAGGAAAGAGCTCTTTGGAAGAGACCTCTCAACACCATCTGAGTGTTCTGGCAATATCTCTCTGATTTAAAGATCTCTCATTTGGTGTGAGTGGAATTTCTCTTGCTCAGTGGAAAATTTTCATGATAAACTTTCAGAATCTTGTTCTATTACTGCGCTTCTTCCTGGGCGATGCCGTCTGTATCCCGTGGATACTTGATGTCACGATCGGCCATCAGCTGCACACCTGTGCACACTCTAATGAACATTTTTCAGTTTATATTGACAATAGTGTGGTTTTCTTAAATAGCTGCTGATATAAAAATCTTTTAGAGTAAACCACTGCTTGCATGTAGAAGTATTTCAACTCATAGAAAATGAATTCCAATGAACAGCTGAACTTTTAAAACCAAACTTACTTCTTTCTTACCGTCTTCACTATTCTCAGATGGCATTGTGTGGATTAGTTTCATCCCCCAAATTAGTTTGTAATACTCTGCTGGGAAAGACTTTATTTTGTTTGCTTTTCTATGTCCAACCATGTATAATATGAAGCTGAGCACCTGTTAGCCCCTCACCATGTGCTATATATTCATTACACATACATCAAAGAATAAATTCAGAGGTCCTTAAATCTCCAATGTCTTGTGTTCACTTAAAGTCAATTTCTTTTATTTTCTCTGTTTCAGAGCTTTTGAGAATATGATAAAACATGGATGCTCTTCTGTCCCGCAAAGCACAAAGATTTCAAATTTCAATTCCAACTTTTTTATTGACTGGAGCCAAAATTTTCCCATCCTGCCTTACCATCTTCATCTTATATAATGACCATCAAAACAGTTGACAAGAATTCCATAGCAGATTTGAGGTACAAATGCTACCTAGCCTGCTATACTCCTTTACCAGCTAAGCAATTGCCCTACATGTTTTTCAGTATAGATTGAAAAATATTTTTAGGGGAAAAATTCTAAATTATTACTTTTCAGGGTTCATGTGGGCTGCTGCTAAGTAGTGAAAAATGTGAATACTGTATTAAGTTTACTGATGACAAGAGTTATTAAAAATTAATGAGAATTAATGATTTGTTGACAAGACTGGGACACAGAGGGAGCAGAAAAAAAAGAACAATTCAGAATTTCATGCAATTTTAGAAGGAAGAGAACAAATATTAAAAGTAATCAGCAAAGATATCCTCAGGAGTTTGCCAGCATCCACTTTTCAGGGCAACCAAGCATTTTCATCTCCCATGGCCCTGGCCAAGGAGAGGGCCTCTAGCCCGGCTTGGTCTTGTCGTAATTACACATCTCTTACATATAGAAGTAGACACAGAAAATAATGAGACTACTGCTCAACATTAGCATACAATGTAGAAAGAGGGCTCTCTTTTCTCTTTGAAGTATGAGACTGAACAATACAGACTCGGAGCTTCTGTCACCGTGTTTCTTGCCATTTGGAAGGAAGAGAGTCAGAGACACAGACGTAGTAGGGTGAGGTGTAGTGGTTTGAGTATGAACCTGTGGATTCAGCTGTGTCTCCAGATGGATCTACTCCAGCTTCTCAGTTACATGTACCAGTAAATTCCCTTTTTGGCTGAAGCAAGTTTGAACTAGGATTTGTTACTCGACACAGAAAAGGTTTTCATCAATATATAAAGTCTGTCTGAATTGGGGAAAGTGGCCACACTTTAGTTTCAGAGAGAAACTGGTGAGGCAGCTCCCAAAGTTTTGGAGGCACAGAGCACTAAATACATCAAGATGCGTGTCCTCCCCTTTCCCTTCCCTGTGAACGCTCAGAGCCTATCAATGTGTTATACCGTCACTCAAGTTGGGCTGTTTCTTACAAAATTGTTTTTCTCTGCTCACATTTAACTGCTTGTACAAATTGCCCCATATTAACAGGGACAGAACCTCTCTTCCTCCCTTCTTTCAAGTCAGAATTTATACCTGATGTTGCATTTTTATACGGAATGACACATGTCCCTTAAAAAATAGGGTCACACGGATTGGTATCTATCCAAAATATGTAGAAAATGTTTTTGTTTTATAGAATTGTGGATTCATTTTAATTGTCTGATTTTTGTTGGTAAGACTCTATTAAAACACCCTGAGCTTTCTAGCTGACCACATGAATAACCAAAAATTTTTATAGTTTAAGAGGCTTTACCAGACTATGTGACTATTTAATGTTTTATGTACTGTGGTGAAATGATGATCCAGTCATCTCCCAAAAGTACCCTGTATGAGCACACGAGGCTTTAGGGGAGACACTTAAATATAAACCACGGCAATATTTGTATGATGCAACTAAGGCCATGAATATATAAAGTTTGGATTAATCCTCTGAGTGTCTTTTCTTTATTTTCAAAGAATGTGTGCTTGTTGGTTAACGTTTTCATCCGAGAATAAAAATTAAATGAATGGGTATTTGTCCTCATCTTGAATGTCTTGATTGGTTATTACCATTGTAAAAGAATTGGATTTTTCCTCAAGCCCACCCTTTCTTCCTCAGAAGAAGTAATTTAAAGCATAGAACCCATTCTTCACTTAAAGCAGTCTTTGAATATGTTCCCAGTCTGACTGTGAATTGTACATAAACCTCATCACAATTATTTCTAAGCATGTAAACTCTGCTAGTCCAAAGAGTCTAGGTGACTCATATGGTAAAAACTACAGTAAGAGTGCAGGTACTATTCATTATTTTGATGGATTTCATTGAGAGAGAGGTAAACGCAAACCTTTCCATGTGCGTATGACTTTTAGAGATATGAAACTCCCACTCATTGCGATTAAAAGAGTTAATCATGGAATTAGAGGCGAGGAATCAGCCTTAATGGCCAGCAAAAGAAACTAACTTTTGATAGCAAGGAGAAAAAGGAAATTTAGTGGCTCATATAATAGCAATTTCAAAGCACAAAGTAGTTCATGCATAGTTGAATTCAGTGAATTAAGTTATATTAATCGGAATCTTCATATTTCAGTAGTATTTTTTCTTTTGTCGGCTTCATTTTCAGTGAAGTGATGTCTGTATGGTATCTATATTTTAAAATGGTCATCAGTAGCAATGATGTCTATCTTGTTTGCTCTCAGAGAAAAAGAGAATACCTCTTTCTCAGTTATTTGAGCACAACAAGCACTCTCTGAGATGACTTGGGTCTGCTGAATGTTCTCGATGCCATCACATATCCAGAGACCGGGACGCTCTGATTGGCTGGTTGGGGTTATGTACTGCCTCTGTGTGAGGAGGGCAGGTGAAGTGATTGACACCCCCACTGGAGTTGAGAGACAGAGACTTACATAAATGAAAGAACAGGATGAAGAGTAGGTTGGGATGAACTGGTACCTTGGTGGTGACAGTGCTGTTTTTGTTTTTAAAAAGGGGGGCGGTACTGTGAAAGAGGCTTTACAAGTTGTGATACCTATTAGTTCTAGCTCTACTCTGTCTGAAGCAGAGGTAAGATATACACCTGAAAAAGAAAAGGAGGAAGAAGACATAAGAAAAAGAGCTTGGAAATTAGTCTCTGCCAATAATGTAGTGTGATCAGGTGGTTCATGCTTTATCTGATCTCTGCTACAGTGAATTTTTTCTAAGTCAGGCGTTTCTTTTAGTTCATCTCTTTTCTCTTGCCTTTTAGGTGGACAAAAAAATCGTAAGAACTGAGATAGGAGTTCTTCTTCGCCTCTCACATCCAAACATTGTAAGTGGTTTTCCACCTACTATTTCAAGTACTTTCCAAAGCTATTAAATAAGATTATTGTCCTTTGCTGTCCATGTGGATAACGAGAAGAAAATTCTCCCACTCTGGGAGCCATCACAGCCTAGTTCTTGTCCTCATCTCATTTTGGCTGCAAAAATTTACATATCTATTTAGTCAATTCCAAAATGGATGGATTAGCTATGTATACCACCTTTATTTTTACGCATAAAAGGATGAAAGCGGGAGAATTTTGTTTCATTCTAATAAACCACTGGCTTTCTCCCTCTTTTGTGTGTTTATCTTATTAATATGCCATTTCTGAAAAGCCTGTGAAGAAAATACATTGCTCTCCAAAGTGATTTCAGTCTCCTTTGAGGGAATATCTGCTTCAGAAACAATGTGAGAATGCAAATAAGCGATGCACTTGAATGGAAACTAAAACGTCCTCGGCAGCCCTGCTTTAGGCTATGTCCAGACAAAGCCTCTAAGGAAAATGTCTAGTGAAGAGCTTTTTTGAATTGATGAAGTGAAAAACAGCAAAGTCATTTCCAAACCATAACTTGTTTTTATGAATTGAGCCACCTACTTAAAAAATATTTTACTCACTTCGTGGAGAAAGCTGTAATGTCTGAAGGAATGATCTGCCATGCTTGGGCTTCAGGCAAAGTACTTAAAACTTAATGTATGATTCGGAGATGCATGTAGCTATAAACAGCAAGTATTTTTCTTAAAAGAGACTAGAAGGCAGAACCCTCCTGGCATTGATTCAGCTTCTCAGTATCACTATCCAGGACCTAAACCCTGCTCACGTTATGTCCTGCATCTGCAGCATGTTGGTTTCCACCTGCATGTTTTTCCTTCATGGTTCTGAAATGGCTGCTCCACAGTTTTCAAGTACTCAGTTGATACTCAAGTCAGATAAATGAAAGGGCCTCACCATCGGAGACAGGTGAGAAGAGAAAATGTCCTCAGAAATGTAGTGACAGAATTCTCCTCCAATTTTATTGGCCCAAAATGGTCTCAAAATCATCCTTAATTGCATGGAGGCTGATGGAGTGGAAAAGTGTTGTCATAAATGATTAGGCCATTCATGAACCACAGTGTGGGATGAGGTGCTTTACATCCCTGGACAAAATCAGGGTTCTGTGTTCAGTAATGTGGGGAGAAAGGCAACTAACAAAATTTACCACCCTCAGTCACTGTTTTTATGTTATCCATCCCTTTTCTTTCCAAAGAGAAGTCAGTGTGAAATTTTCCTCAAGTGTACATAACTCCTGGCCCCTGGAGTCCCAGATGTATGGAGAAAAATATCTCAAATTGGTTGAGCTACCACGAATTTGAGTGTGATGAAAACACTGGTGTGGGCAGTCCCATCTCTGCCACTGCTCCTTTCTAAGAAGCCCTTCTCCCCCGGCAATGCTTCAGCTCTTGAAGGCATCCTTGGTGTGCAGATTTCAGTCTGGTCCTGCACAGGCACAGATTCCAACTCCAAGCCCTGCATTTGCAAGGGAAAAGAACGTTCCGTATGTCTACCAACAGTGATACTTTCAAAGGTTTTAGGAACTTGGGGTTTTGTTTTTAATTCAGAAGGAATATTTTGGAAAGTTAGGACTTAGAAACTTCTGTTTCTAAGGCAGTTATCAAAAAGGAAAAATGTTAAAATTCAATAGGACCTTTGAAAAAGATGAAGTAATGGATAAAATCCACCACCCAGACAGAGAATGACAAATATATACTTGATACTAGAATGAGGGACTTTTATTACAAAATCATTGAATATATCAGTATTGCAGAGAGTGTTGTTTTAGCCATAATTTTAGATATTTTCAAGAAAGATGAAAATAAGGAATTTGTGATGTTATTTTTTATGTGTATCTTTCCTCCTAGATAAAACTTAAGGAAATATTTGAAACCCCTACAGAAATCAGTCTGGTCCTAGAACTCGTCACAGGAGGAGAGCTATTTGACAGGTGAGTTGGACCTGGAAATCTAACCACAGAAATGTTTCCTTTGGGCCAACAAAAAATAATCTAAGGCAGAACTATCCTGAAATTTTTCATAGTAAAAGATCATGCTAGTGTATAATTTTTTCTAAAATAAATCTCAAGAATGATGTTGAAGAAATGTGGATGGTAGTCAATAAAGTATATGTAGATGAGAATTTGGGATGCTTAGTATATAAAAAGAGAAACAGTGTAAACTATCTATTTACCTTTGCAAATGTTTCCTTGTTCAACAAAAAGTAGAATTTCTGAATTATATTAGATTTAAACTAAATAATAATATATATGGGAGTATTAGAAAATATTTGGGGAAAATTATAGAAATGTAAGCATATACTTGTATTCTTTATGATGATCCAAAAACAAAAAAATCGATACTCTTCAGATGATTATTTTTAAACCTACTTTCCTTAATAGTCCATTTTTCAAAGTTTTATGTTTCAGAGTAAACAGTGTTGTGCTAATTTTCACCATTTTTGGTCATCTATTCATAATTCATTACTCAAAGCAGAGATTTGAGAATGGGCAAAGGGAAGACACCTTTAAATATGGACATAATTACAGGCAAATAAGCTTTAAGGTTCTATGGTTTTTCTTTTTTGGGGGAAGGGGGTGGTGGGGATCAAACTCAGGGCCTTGCACCTCCTAGGCACCATTGAGCTAAATCTCCAGGCCCTCTGTGGTTTTCTGACTTCCACATCTACTCAGGCGAATACCACCTGCCCTAATGGGCTCTTGGGATCCTTTTGCTGTAGTCATCAGGGTCATCAGCAAAGAAAGGAATTGGAAGAAGATAAAGAGAGTAGATGTGTGTCAGGCATGGGAAGACGCTGTGCACTGATGTAAAGGTCTTGGTTAAAGACTGGGGTAGGACAAAATTGGCTACAGTAAAAGGGAAAGACAAGAGAAATTGAAGACCTGGATCATAGTAAGTTTTCCAAAGTAAATTCTCCATTCATTCATTTACTGAATGAATGGATGAATGAATGAATGAATGAATGAGCAATGGCTAACATGAGTACACCCTTTGGAGGAAGAGATCTAAAGGGCTTTGGTGTTGCTTATTTTGGGAGAGAAACACCTCTTCCTTCCTACTATGGTCTGGATATTCACATTGTCCCAAATGTATAAATTGCAATAATCACCCTCAAGGCAGTGGTATTTGGAGATGAAAAAATTTGTGAGGTAATTAGGTTATAAGGGTAATGCCCTCACAATGAGATTAGTGTCTTTATAAAACAGACCCCCAAGGAGACTCCACTCCCTTTCTTCCATATGAGGGATCTGGTGGGAAAGCTCATGGACGATAAAGCCAGCCCTTTCCAGACCCTGAATCTGCTGGCTCCATGAAAGTGGGCTTCCCAACCTCCAAAACTGTGAGAAATAAATGTTTATTGTGTATAAGCCACCCAGGTAACGATATTTTTTTCAGCTACCCAAGTGAACAAAGACACCTTTTTTCCCCATCCATACTCCACCTAGTTGAATCTGCTGCCTCTCCCAGCACTTCCAAACGTATGCAGATTGCTTTGCAAAGGTTATTATGTGCTTTTAACATTACCCAGAAGATTCGAATCTTTAGGTGGGAAGGAAAAAATGGCTGAACTTGATTGGAAGTACGTGTGTACCTTTAACAGATTCTAGTTTTGCTCGTGTGTTGAGAGTGTATGTGTGTGTGTATGTGTGAGAGAGAGGGAGAAGGGGGATCCTAGTAATGCCCTCAAATGGACTGATCCACTAATGAAGTTCCAGCCCACATGATCCAGTCACTTCCAAAAGTTTACATCAGAATTTATGAGTCCTTTTGGTCCAAACCACAGCAGATAGACTTAAAAAATTGTAACATTTGGACTGTTTTCATATTTAAAGAATAATGTTCCAACTAAGGAAAGTAGGCCTTAGTATCGTTTGTTTGTTTGATAAACTCACAGTTCTGAATCTTGACTTTACCTCTCAAGGACGAATAGTTAACTTAGATAGACCTACTTCTCTGAAAGTCTGAACAAATTTGCAGCTGTTCTGTGCTGCTAAGAAGGCTTAGACGACTTGAATCCACTATAAGAGTAGATAGTTTGGTTTGTAACACCGTCATGTTCTCACATGCTTAGACAAAGCTCCTCTGGTCTAACTTATTCGAGTATTGCCAAAATTTTCCTATAGTGGCTCCTTTTTTGCTATCTTTTTAGTTGATTCTTTTTTGTGGACGGAGTCCGTATTTAGGTACATTAATAAAGTTAGTTTCTTGTCAGATGCTGCCGGTGTTAGAACTAGGTCTTTTCAGGAGCAGCTGTTGTAAGGAGATCTTGCATATTTCCCTGCTAACTATAGTCTATTAGAGAAAAATCTCATGTTCTTTGATTGTAAATAATTGCTGGCAGAAAGCTACCATCTGTCTACTAATAGCACTTGCTATTTACCTACCTACTTCTATTTGTTTGAATCAACTTGGAAGCAAGAGTCTCTACTTCCCTTCTTCCCAAGCGTTTTTCTATGAAAGAATTTAGGATGGAATTTAATTCAACTCCTAAAAAAATAAATGGCATTGATAAATTTCATTTGCCAAGATTAAATAGATGAAATATCCATATTCAACACAAGAGATCAAAAAATGGCAGACAGCCAGTAAAACACTCAACCACTTTACAAACTCTTAGTGGTTTGAGAAGGTAAACTTTTCCCTCAATATTGCTCACATCGCTGACATACCTGAGATGAACTTGGCTTCTCCATTAAGCTACTTAATCTATAGTTACCTTAAAATTCTATCAAGCAGAAAATGTATCCTGCATTATTATACAAACTTTTGGGTTTATTTTTTTTTTCTTGTGGCTTAAAAAAATCATAAACCAGACTCTTCTTCCTGTACTTAGGTCAAACTCAAATTTATGTAGTTGCCACGATGAGAATTCATTTCTGGTCTAGTGAGTACTGTAATAACACCTAATGAAGGACCTGACGGAACAAGTCATGAAGAAATAATCGTGTTAGTCTGTTACAGGCAAACTGGTTGTATTTCATTAACAAAAGATCGACTGTATGATGCTTATAAAAATTAAACTTAGTTAAAATCCACATGGAACCTGCTCTTCCATGTAGAATTTAAATAGCACATTACGTGGGGGAAATTATTAGAAATCTTGGACTGCAGTCAATGCTTTTTGTATCCAAGGAAAAAACGTATGTATACACCCCCCCACACACTATTATGATATCATGGGAAGAAGTTCCCAAAGTTTTCTGTTCAATCCTTCTCAATATGATCACAATTCTTAAAAGCTCAATATTATTTTCTTTGAAATTTTTAAGTGGATATGGTCTGAAGTTGTTCGATTCAGAATTCATTTTTGGGGGGGTGGTTTTGTTTTCAGAAAATAATTATATTTTACTAAAACTAATTCAGCAGTATCCCTAGTCTGCTAATTAAATCGAAATATTTTTTTCTTGATTTTTTTTTTCGCCTGTTAACTCTAGTTTCTAAATATCTTGTAAATTTCTTTGTCTTGGCTTCTCTGCTTTCTTCTATTGTTTGTGCTTGCCGGTGACAAAAATGATGTATAAAAGGTTATAATTTGAAGCTCTGAAAGTTATTTCTTTTAAAAAGGGCATGTTTTCTTTTGTCCCAGTGGGTATTTAAGGTAAGAAAGAGATCACTCTAACACAATCGGGTATTGGGCTCATTCAAAGCTGGGCCTTCTGAGGGCTTGTCTGTTTCGTGCCCATTCCTACGCAGAAGGCTTTGCTCTTTAAGGGTCTCAACTTGAATCTAGGGGGTTTTGCCAGGGCTCCCTTCCTCTCCTTGAGATGGCCAGCAGCTCTGTATAGTTCTCAGCCTGTTGCCGGTGTTTTAGAACCAGTAAAGGCCTTCCAAGGGACTCTGAGGCATCTCAGGGCAGATTGCTAAGCGAGGTTTTCTTCTTTCTTGCATCTTGGTTCCTGAAGCTTCTGCTCCCTTGGTAACTTTCTGATGTTTACTAATAGATGTCTTTCAATATTTTATTTAGCTAGTTCTCACTGTTCTTGCCTAGAGGCTTGTCTAGTCACCATTACATAAAGCAAAAGTTCACATGAGGTTTTAAAAGTCTTTCACAGATACTAGTATGTTTTCCTCTTTCAAAAAGTCCACCCTTTGGGGGGAAGCCAGAGGAAAAGCAGTTTCTATACTATGCAGATGTGGAAACTGAAAATTGGTAAAGATCAATGATCTGCCCAAAACAGGTTCGACCTATTTCTCCTTGGACTTATTAGTCCAACCATTTCTTCTTTGCATGGCCTCACTTGCTTTCTTATTAAGTCCAGTCAGTCTCTTTCATGTCAGGTTGAAGAGAATAAACTATTGCTAGTTTTATTTATGCAGAATCCAAGATGTAATTGGTCCTGTGTAGAGCAGTATTTAGTTCACTCAAAAACTCCTCAAATTTTGGAATGTACTATCGCCCATATTCTCACAAGAGCGTATACTAAAGAAGATATTGACAAGTCAAAAAGTCAAGCTTGAAACTCATGTCTGTATGACTCCAAAGTGGGTTTTGTTTTGTTTTAGTGATCTTTTTGTAAACTGTAAGTTGTCAATATCTAAAAGAAGTAATAATTATGTTTGAGGACTATGCAGTTAGCCTGTTAAATATCTGATCAAGTCCTTGTTCATCAATCCTAACTGCTGTTCTACTTCAGCCTTTCTGGGCTTCTAACTCAGGGTGAAAACAAACTGAATTTTCTGGGCATTTACCACTAGAAAAAGGTTCCAGAAGATTTAAACTCTGTCTCGTGCCCACCTTCCTAGGCTTATATTGTGGTTTTAATACTGGGAGTAACCAAACTCAAAGAAAGTCTGAACTGTTGTGTTAAAAATCAGTCATTAGTGTAATTCTCTGAAGTTAAATGCTAGAGTATAGTTTGTCCATAAAGGATGTTAGTCACTATAATGAGGGCTCCATTTTTTAAGTATGGATTATACAGGCACTTTATTATCATGATCTTGTATATTCCACAAGCAACTCATATACAAAGTGTGCCTCGATATACACATTTTACAGACAAGATAACTGAGATCAGAGAAGCCCATTAACTTCCATTAAGTCTCTCAGCTTGTTTATGATCTATTAATAACAATCATTAAAGAACAGTAGACTAAATGCATCACATTACAAAGTGTATGATTTGTTTGTCTTGTCATGCTCCTTCTATGTAAGCAAATGTCAATATTCTTAGACTTAGAAATAGAACTTCAGGCCTGGAGATTTAACTCAGCGGTAGGGTGGTAGCCACGTATACGCAAAACCCCCCTTCAATCCCCAGTCCTGCCATGAAGGAATTAATGAATCAAAAGACTTTGGGTTAGGAATTTAATATTTGATCCTACTCAGTGTTGAGTTAATTTGAGCATTAATAGATATAGTTGTTTTTCAGCGTGGATATTTTAAATACATCCGTTTACGTGGTTTTATGTGGCTATATGTGAAGAAAACATATTTTGATCTGTACTAGATGTGTATTCTACTTTTTCTAAATGCTCGACTGTAAAGGAAAGGACAGAGGTGAGGTCATCGAAGGGAGCACAAGATAAATGGGGGCTTATTTGTTATTTCAAGATGTAATGCTGGAAGCACGTTCATTTTCTGATGGGAAAGAGCCTGCGAGGAGGAGGAACAGGAAAGATCTGTGTGACAGGACTTACATTTTGGAACAACATTCCAGAGAAGGCACAGAGAGAGTGACATACAGAGTTAAAGGAATTTGCTTAGTTTAGACTTGTGCTTCTTCCTCAGAAGCAGAAAGAAAAAGATAAGATTCTAAAGAACCAAAGCACTAGACTAGATGAAACAATTTTGAAAAAGAAGTACAAAGTTGGAGGATTACTGTGGCAGCTGAGATATGATACTACCTTGCTTATAAACTAATACATCCACCTTTTCCAAATGCTGGCAGAAGACCCCAGACTCCTGCTTTGGAGACACAGGACCTTGTTCCTCACAGGTCAGCAAGCACTGTAGACATCGGCAAGTTCACATCAGTTCCCCGGCCCTCAGGTTGCAAGAGGACAGACAGACGCCCAGACGGATGCCTGCATGGAGAGTGGCACATGTAAAAGAGAAGAAATAATTCAAATGTCTTCAACTGTTGAATGAACAAACAAAACGTACAATGCAAAATCATTCAGTAATGAGAAAGACTGTTCTGTGCTTGCTTTGCAAGCATAAGGGCCCGAGTTCAATTCCCAGCACCAAAAAAAAAAAAAAAAAAAAAAAAATGCAGAAAAAGACTGTTCTTCTGATCACACTACACCATAGATCAGCGATGGCAAACCTTTTAGAGACGAGCGCCCAAACTGCAACCCAGAACCCACTTATTTATCCCAAAGTGCTGATGCTGCAGTTCAACCTCAACGCTGAGGTTTTAGTTTAGATAAAACAACTCACACATTAATATCTTTTGTCTTAAAAGAAAAACAAATAACACTTGTGTCCCTGATACAGATGAACCTCAAAAAACCTGTGCTAAGTGGGAAAAGCCAAATGTGGGAGACTACATACTGTCTGACACCGTTTGTGTGGCATTTCCAGAGGGACGAAGTCTCAGGAGATATAAAACAAGGTTTCCCAGGGCTGAGAATGGCCAAAGGTTGGGGTATAAGAGGTTTTGATAGCTCAGAGTTGATAGGCTCTATTTTTTCAGTATTGTTGGAGATGGGAAATTTATCTGAAATAATGGCTTGGGGTAAATGGAGTAAGGCTCTTGAGGAAGGAAGAGGCGATGTTTGAACCTGAGAATGTGAGAACATACAAGGACGATAATAAAGACTTTCGAGGAAGAGCACCGAGTGTCTGCTGAGGCTAAAGACTACACATATTCGAAGACTGGTCTGTGGCATTTTGTGGTGTTGGCTATGCCCTTCCCTATCTCCCGTGCATCGTCTGGGTCCACCTTTTCAGTAGTCTCCTTCTTGATCTCTTTCCTGAGTTCTTCCTCCCCTCCCTGTGTCTTAAGGGTTCATGATTCCCTTAAAAGTCTTCTACATTCTCTGTAGTTAAATTCAGGACTCACCAGTGGCCTAGGCCACATAGGTGACTAGAAATCCAGCAGAAGAAACTCATAATATCAACGGTCTGCAAGGCATTTTACCAAGAGATCCCACTGGCATCTCTAAGTCAGTATGTCCTCAAATGAACCCTGCTTGCTTCTCTCAAGTTTCAGTCTTACTTCTCTGTCTCATCTCACGTCTCGGTCTTATCCCCTCACAGTATCTCTGTGAACTCACGCACTAAGCCAATCGGTATTGATTTCTCCTTTCTTTTACTTCTTTTCATTTTGCCCCCCAAATTCCTCCTCTGAGCAGCTCTCAAATGCATTCCTTTGCCCCCTTCCTGTTGCCTCTGCATTTTTGGATGCTTCACATTTCCTTTTCCATAGTGAGAGACTCCTAACTGCTATTAGTTTCACTCCCTTCTATATTTAAAGCACCAATTTGATCAGGTCAGTCCAGAAGGCTGCTTACTGCTTTCAGTTCAAGTCAAAATGTTTTTAAGTATAACAAACAAAATCACTTGCAACCTGGCTTCATCCAACCATTCGCGTTTCACTAACCCCTTTGTTTTCTTCTCACTACCGAATTAACCGTAGTACGTTGTCTCCACCCTCCAGGAGTTCATAGAGTAGAGAAGGGAAAGGAAAACGGTGATATAGACTCTAATACACACTGCCATCACTACGCCCCTCCAAATCTATTGGGGTTTATAAAGACCCCCCTCAGTATCAAAATACTAAAAATGAGGGTTGGGGACTAGCAGGAAAATAAAGATAAGGATCAGTACACAAAAGACATATCATAAACTGCCTTGCATTTGCTGGAGGAGCCCTTAATTTGGCTCTCAGTATTCATGTGAGGATTCATGTGACTATTCGTGTTGAATTGACACAGACACTGTGCATCGGGTACAAAACAAAAGGGTTTTCTAAGTTAGAAACGGCTTCAGGGACAAGTAGACTATTTTACACCAAATACTATAGTAGAGGTAGAGGGAGGGAATTTCCAGGGCGATGGTATAAGCAGGAGCACAGCACACTGGCAGGGATAAGACAGGAATTTCTTTGTCTCCGTTTCAAATGTCTGGCTAGGCAGAAAGCAAGCAGTTGCTAGACATCTGTCAAGTGAATGGTTGAGTAAACAGTGTGTTCTCCAGCAGCAATTCATATGAAGCCTTTGGGTCAGGCTTTTCATTTACAGTATGAGAGAACTGAACTAGGAATCCCTTTAGGCCCGTTCCTGGGTATGAAATTTGTTTCAGCTTCTTCTTTCTCCGGTACTGCAACTCCCTAGCCAGCACCCACCCTGACCCACAATCTTCCAGCCCCCTCCCTGGTGCTCAAATGGAGCAGGTGCTAGGAGGCCTTTGAAAGTGTCTTTTTTAATATACGAATTTAATACTGTCTGGGAGAGTTCTTAGAGAGAACATCAAAAAGGCCACTAAAGAAGTGAGAAAAGGCAGTAAATGAAACTCTAAAGGAATGGTGAATGTGCGCTGGGTACACAGCCAAATTCATTTTAATATATCTTTATGTGTAACAGCATAATGGCATACTGGTGGCCTTGAAGATTGGTTCCTGAGACTCATATTATTCAGGACTTTTACTCACTGACATTTTACCCTTCAGTCCACCCTTGTATCAAACCAAAGTCTTTCTCACATAAACCTGCAGTCATCTAATAACACAGCCATTTGAGAAAAAGCTGCAGTCAGTGTGCGGAGCAGTGGGGCTCCTCATCTCCACGCCAGGAAGTCTGAGGCCTCAGGATATGATCAGATTAGAGCTCTTCAGCTGCCCTGCCTGTGCTAACTGCCTGGATGGAGATATGCACAATTCAATTTGTGGCAATTAGTGTGACAGGCAGATGCACACAAGCCACGCATTAAAGCAGATCCTGGAGAGACACGGGCATTACTAGTATCTTCTTATCCTACAAATTTAAAATGATGAGAAACAAAACAGACCGACTAGAGAGAAGAGGCATGCATGGACCAGCGCAGCAAGCGGTGGAAGTAAAAAGCACAGGAATGGAGGAAGAGAGGCGATTGAAGCCAAAGGATTGCAGAGACTCCTGGAGGATGCTGCTGCCCTTGCATTTCCTTCCCGGGTCTCCAGACATCTGTAGGACCTGGGATCCCAGGGCAGCATTTTAGCTCAGTGCTGGGATTAAACCCAAGAGACTTTTTTTTTTTTTAAGTCACCGAACCTTCTAGCACAACCACAACTGAGCGCTGTGAAATTGTGTGGCCTAGATAAATTATGTGGCCTCGGCCCTTAGAAAACTATCTTAAGATTCTGATTGCATCTTAATTGCTTTCTTATAATTTTGCAAAACATAAAAAGGAAATTAGCTTGGTAAATTTGAGGAATACAGTAATAAATGTGCTCAAATACAAAAACAAAGATACCACTCTTAATTACCCCTTATTAAACTTTAAATCCCTACACTGATTGAATACCTTCCCGCTGTTAAAAATCAAAATCACTGGTATACTTTGTATAAAGCTATGAACCCCTGACTGCTTAGCCGTGGTTCAGTTTCACTGCCAGTTTCTTTAAATGCCAGCTGAACTGTATGAAGGAGTTGTTTTGTGCCACTTCATGTAACAAATCCAATATTCTGTCTTGCTGAATTTAAATTGCTTTGATTTTGTTTAAAATAAGTTTCTGAAAAGATTTATGCTGCAGTAATATCTAAAGCTGTAGAACTTTGAGTTTGTTCCTAAGGCCACCGGTAATCCTTGTACTTCCTGCGTTCTCCTTTGAGAAGCTTCCGTAGGGCTATTTCCTCCGGACTCTCAGACCAGGTACTTAGGATGGGCATCACTTTCAAGCACAGTGCTTTTGTTCCTTAAGGGGCATAAAGGAATTGTCCAGGTGCTCATGGTATGAATTTTTTCTGAATCCATTCACTTAGCAATTAGTCCTGTTGCCACAAATATGTTTAGATTGCCACCCCAAGCAATGCCTGTAGCCAGGCTCTGCGCATGCTCCAAGCAACAATCTGGTGAGAAGGCCGAGAGTGTTTTCGCAGGGCATTGCCCAGACACACCTGCTGTTAACCACTTGGCCAAAGTGGATAAATGAAGATTCCAACACGTCCTTTTCCTCTGGCTGCACATTAATATCTTCACTTATAAATCATAGTTCTAAGTTATAAACCTGCATTTGTGATCTAAGAAGTTTACTGCTTTCTAGTCAACCTCAGATGGTAGCTCAACTTATAAAGTATTCAAAATTGAATGCTTGAGTTCCAGAAATTCCCTCTAGTGACACTTTGATTAATAATTATTTAAGAAGGAAAAAAAAATCTTCTTACCAGATGTGGCCTTGATGTGAAGCAGTTGAAAGGTGATGGGAGGCCAACATACAATATGAAGAGTTCGAGTTGAGATGAGGTGGCTAGAAGAAGCATCCAGGTTTGATATCCTCGGTCCATATGCCTCCTCTAAAGATGCCGTTTCTCACTACACAATTAATAAACCCCTCAGCTGTACAATCCCTAGTATGACCTGTATTACATCTGTGATAATGGGGGGGTGCTTATTTTTTACTCTTTATATCCACCAAATACTTGACTTGCATTAGACAAGTAGAAACGTTAATGAATTTTGTCACCCCATCTTCATGCTCAATCTCTTAGTATGATCTTATTCTTTTTTTTAGACCAACCTCCCTCCTGCCTGATGCCTTGCTCCTCTCCCTTACCTGTCCCCAACACCAGTTCATACTCTATCTGTGTCTGGGAAATTTCTGTGCACTTTTTAGGTCTAAGATAACTCTGAAATCTTTCCCCCACCCTACAAGGCCTCCAGAACACATTAATGCCTTTGCAGGATCTCTGAGGCTATTTGCTACTGTCTCTATGACAGCATTTAGCCCACTATGTTGAGTGTTGCCTGCTTATTCCAGCAGAAACCCCAAGAGTAAGAGGACATATCTTATTCACTATTGAGTGCCCTGCACCTAATAGTTTCTCCACAATACATATTAAATAAATGAATGAATGGATGTATTTGTTAGACTGTATCTTCTCTATTAATTCAGTGAATGATTTTATTAATTCGAGTGAACATATATCGGGGAAAATCAATGAAATGTCCATTAACCATTCTTCTTCTGTCTATCCTTTCTGGAAACAGCTTCAAGAAGATTCACTCCTCCGTCCAGCCAGTTCATAGACATTCACAAAGGACATGTTCTGGGACCCAGACACTGCCTTGTTCCATTAGGACTATTACAACAAAATGCTTTAAACTGAATGGCTTATCTGTAAGAGGAATTAATTTTTCATAGTTCTGGGCTGGGAAATACCAGATCAAAGTACCAGCACATTCAGTATCTGGTGAGGTGCTGCCTTCCGGTGTGTAGTTGGTGCCTTCTCGCTCTGTTCTCACAAGGTACAAAGGGTAAAGCGGCACTCTGGGACACCAAGTGCATCCACGAGGGCTCCATTGTCCTGCCCTTATCACCCCTCAAGGGCTCCACCTCCTAATAGCTGCGACATGAGTGGTTAGTTTGGGCACACAAACATTTAGTCCATAGCATGCACTTAACCCTAACTTATACCCAAATGAAAATACACAAACCACATTTAGGCCAAAACTTGCTACTTCATAATTAACCAAAGTACAGAGCGGATATTCTGTTGGGTAAAGCGCCGCCTTTGCAAAGGGCACTCACACCCATAAGAACTGTGTATTAGCCAACAACTCGGGGACCTGGATCACAGTTGTGCGAACTGGCTCTGTTTAACTCCGGAAGGACCATTTGTACAGACTAAGATGCCAGCGGGACCCATGGAGGGGTCCTACACAGCAGTTAGTGAAGGTCTAATCTGGGGAAGGGACTAAGGAGAAAATGCGCACTTGTTTTCTCAGGTCGGGAAATGAATGATTGTCTCCTCATCTTTGTAGCAATTGCTTTCTCGTGGCAAGACCAGTGAGGGCCAAGTTCCTGATGGTCAGATGCAGTGTGACTCGCTCTGTGCCAGCTGATCAATGTATCATATAAAATCTACATTTAGAGCAAAAGGTGGACAAGGATGTAATATTAGTCACAGCACTCAACTTACTGTCACAATACTCTCTCTTTCCCCTTGTCTCATGCTTAATTTTAAAATGTTCAGAAAGTATAGGTTAAGAAATTATTTCAGTTGACTTTTTAGTAAGTATACTACCAAATCTAATCATGAATTTGCAAAGTATATGGTCTTCTAAGGAAATACCATCTGATGAATTTCAAGAATAATTAATAACATCCCCTTAATATTACAACCTACTTTTTTCATTTTATTCAACCTGATGAATAACAAATGTCCAAAAAAATAAAAAGATGAAAAGGGATAGTCTTTCATCCTTTGAAAAGACAATGAGCCTGTGTTTCTTGCTATTGTTCTAAACAATTGAAGAGGAAAATAAAATAACTGAAATTTTATAGGCTTTTTTCCTGAATCTTGATAACCATAATTATTGAGGTGTTTTAAATAATATGTCTTTTTGTCTTTGTTAAATCTGTTCTGTTCTGCTTTTCTTTACCCCATCCCCTCATTTGAAAACATTCATAGATTTTTAAGTCAACTTCTAATTACAGCTACTTTGAGGATTTACAGCTTCCTGCACATTTAAAGGAACCAAAGATCCAATAAAATCACATTTTGAGAAGTAATCAAGTTTTATAGATCTCATTGGGACACTAATTCGAACCAAAATCTAACACGCCCAAGACATGGAAATTGGAAACATTGGACTTTTTAAATATTAAGGAATTATTATGATTTATATGTGTGTTTGTCATTATGGCTGTGATTTTAAAAGATCTTTGATCTTTTAAGACACTTCATATATTTAGGAATCAAATTATATGATAATTTAAAATAATAAATGCTTCAAAATAATAAATGGAGCAAGAAAGTGATTAAATAGATATAAGAAGAATGGCCGTGAAGTAATAATAGTTGAAGCTATGTGACGATGAAATTGGGCTGGTTCCTTGTGTGTCATATACTCGGCATTTGTTTAAAATGTCTCACAATATAAAGTTTAAATAAGAAAATGTTTTTCTCCTCAAATAGCACAGACAGTTTAAGACAAGGCAAAATAAATGTTTTCTATTTTGCTAAGTAATTCGAAGTTTTTAGAGTACCAATTGATGGAAATCCTCCCCCTGGTACTATGGTAGGCTGTCGCAATTGCTTAGATGTATCTTCTTTGACATTAATTTAGTTAGCTTCTCTTAACATCCACTCAACTAAATGTCTGTGTCTGAGAAGGTTTTCTTGTTTCTTTTAGAATTGTGGAAAAGGGGTATTACAGTGAGCGAGATGCTGCAGATGCTGTTAAGCAAATTCTGGAGGCAGTTGCCGTAAGTAAGAAATACCGGCTATCGTGTGCTTAACTCTTCGTCATCTCTTCCTTTTATGGAATCATCAACTACCAAGTTCAAATCTGTGATAAGCCATAAAGTTTAAAGTGAAATCACATGAAATATTTATAGAAAACACACTTAATAGACTTATATTGTCTATTAATTACTCAAGCTCTGAAATATGCAGGCCTCCTATGTAATTCCATAAATTGGTTAAAGTAATTTCCATTCTATTATATGAGAATATGTTAGACTTTAGTGCCTTTAGTTGTTTCTTATCTTGTTGTTGTTTTTTTTTCTTATTTCTTGAGTTGGTTTCTTTATTGTTTTTGTTGGTTTTTTTTTTTTTAATTTGGTAGGGAAGTGGAAGAAGTTTGAGTAAGATAAATATAGACATGGATTTAGGAATGATTGGTTTTTCTTTCAAGACAAGAGATGAGTAAACTAGATGGGAAAAATTTGGCAGTTTTATTTCTTTAAGGAAAAACTATAAATTACAAATTTACAGTACAATGCAAATTTTATAAATCAGCGGTGGAAACAAATATACACACATTTACAAATACAATTTGAATTTCAGGTAATATTTGCCTAGATAAAAGTGATGACACCAATTAAAATCTTCTGGTATATTTAGTGGTCTCTAACACATGCTAGTGACTCATTTACTGAATATAAAGCCAAAACAAATTATTCTCTGAAGAAACGAATGGGCCAAGGCCTAAGGGAGGATGTTTATCTCAGAATCAGTCAAAAAGACAACTGTGAAGTACGCCCATAATTAAGATATATATGTTGATCAGAGTCGGTTATCTAACTAAAATTCAATCCCTTGAGAAATCAGCCAAAATGACACAGACACATGTCTTCTTAATTTTACTCCCAGCAAGAACTAGGAAGAGAGAAAGGGGAAAGAAAGAAGGGAGGGCTAGGAGGAGGGAAGGCCCTGGTCTCTAACTTCAGGTACCAATGGTGAAAAAGAATGGTCATTAGAAATGAGCAGTGTGTGGTCTAACCCGATCCGTTATTGAACTATTAACAGCAGGCTTAGGTAGCTTTATAGAGCAGTATTCTATTATTCTTCCTTCCTATGAAAGTATTTGGTCGTTTTGTATAATAGGGAATAAAAAGTTTTCAATGAGACTAAAGGCACTATAGAAGATGCCATAAAATGTTTCTTTAATTGTATAACAGCTCCTGAATATGTGAATATTAAGCTTCAGATTCATATTGTCATCCCACTGTATCCAAAATAGCCACCTCCTTCCAGACTTTTTATCACCCTCATTTACTAGGCTTGCAAACTTGAGAATCATTTTCAACTTTTGCCTTCTCTTCTCTCCTCACATCTGCTTTTCCAACTTGAGCTGATCTCCCTTCAAGTGTCCCTGAGCCTCATTCTCCACCTCATCATACTATGACTGTTTCTGATGTGATTTTTTTTTTTTGGTAACACTTTTATTTGCTTCTAATTCCTATACTTAAAGATATAAATCTAAAATTCTCCCTGACAACCACTGTTTTCATTTTGTCACTTCTTAGTTCAATAACGGCAGTCTCGTGCCTCTCTTTAATCCCCATTTGGAACCCTCATTTCTTATGATACACCATCGCTTATGTATTGAGGCAAATTCCCTGGCAATGATCTACATCATTTTGTCCAAACTGGGATGATAGCAATTAAGACTGCTTTGGACAAAAAGGACAGTTAAGTTCAGTTTTTAGATATGTGAACTTGGGCATATCCCTAAATAACTTGAGTCTCAATTTCCTCTTGTAAAATGGGTGTGGCATTCGATTTAACATGGTTGTGGAAAAGATTAAGTAGGATAATACGTGGAAGTCACAGCAGTATTTATGAGACAAGGGAAAGAAGAGAAGCAACTTCAGAATCACTATATTCTTTTGAAGGTTCCTTAAATACTGTAAATCTATGCAAATATGTGAACTCCCCAGCTAAGCACCGAGATTAAAAACAATTGTATAATCTTGAGATCCTTGATGTGTTGATTGCACAATACATTGCACAAGGAAGTTCCATTTGTGAAAATTCAGTACTTTTGTTTATTTTTCTGTGTATGTATTATACCAACAAAGTTTTTAAAAAAAAGTCTGTTAAAAAGTAATATATTTGTATACTTGTAGCAGGCAATAGATCCTTAAGTCAGCATACTGTGTATGCATGTTTGCAGTTTACCTAGATGCGGTCAGGTACATTGATCTTCCTAGTTCTCTCATACACTGTTGTCTATCAGGCAGAATCATTTTTCTTTCTGAGACAATAGCACATTATGCTGTCATGCCATGTGGGACTGTAGATAAATTCCTTCAGACCCCACACTCCTCTCCTTGTACCTCTTCTTGATAAGATATCATTTCAAAATAGGACAATCATCAAAATAATTGTGCTGAGTGCTTCTAGTTTGCCTTTCCGTGCAAGTAACGGTATGTACAAAATTAGGAGGAGTTTTGTCAGGAGATGGGAGTAAGCAAAGAGCCCCCCTGTGCAGCCTGCACAGCAGTCAGGACTCCCCCGTTTTCCCACTTTCGCTTTTTTTTCTCGTCGCCTGCTTTCCTCGTCTCTCTTCCAGCACTTCCTCT
>PVJO010024706.1:0-23947 GCA_004026905.1 Hystrix cristata
ACCCTGATCCTGCCAAAGGTTCCATCTCGAAATCCCACTGACACATGAATTTGGGAATTAAGTCTCCAACACTTGCACTTTTGGGAACACATTCAGACCATAGTGCCTGACCTCACGTAACTTCATAACTGCCCAGCAAGCAATTACTTAAGTCAATTCTTTGTGGTAAAGGATTGTGTTATATGTCTCCTGCTGGCTCCATCTCTTCAGGTCAGACCCAGCTGATACTCTTCAACACCCTCACCATCTGCCTGCAGCCATCTCCCATCTTTCTCCTTTTCCTGTTCAAACACCACCTCCCATTTCTCTTGGAAATGTCTTTCCTTTATCCAATTCTCCAATCTCCCCTGGAGCCATAAGGGTGGGCACATAGATAAAATCCATTACTGAAAAAGAATTATAAAAAGAGGAGGTTTTTAAAACTGTTCTACCTGTCTCACTGCCACCCGACATCTTATAAACATTTTCTTTTTTCTGTTTAAAATATTTTTTATTTTTATGAAAAGGATAAAACACATTTTCATAATCAAATAATAAGAGAATAGGGAGAGACATTACACTGTGTGTCATTATCTTCAAAGTAGTTACTCAGAGTACAAGATATAAACCAAAACAATTCTTGCAAAAGAGAGAAAAACATACAATAATGCACTTTTTTTTTTTTTTTTGGATGCTGAGGATCTAACTCAGGGCCTTGAGCTTGTTAGGCAAGCACTCTACCACTGAGCTAAATCCCCAATACCTACACGTCTTTCTTTCCAACTAAGATAAACTAGCAGTATAAATGAATCCAATTACATATATATTGAAATGTACACTGCCATAAAAAGATAAATTTGAAGCATCCACAGGTAAATGGATACACCTGGAGAACATAATGTTAAGGGAAATAAGTCAGACACACAAGCTCAAATATCACATGGTTTCTCTTATGTGAGAAACACAAATAAAGAACAAAATAAAAGAGAGATAAATAGGAAATAGGAAGAAGCTCAAATACTTCCCCAAATTACATATACCATTGTTTTAAAAATATTTCATTATAAACATTTTCAAACTACAGATAATTTGAAAATGTTGTGCTAAACACTCAAATAACCTAGATTCTACGATTAACATGTTACTACACTTCATCTGCTAACAACACATGTACCCCTCTACGCATTCACTAGTGCATGCCATTTTTATGTACTGCAAAATACACTCCAAACATTAATACCCTTCCATTAAGTACTTCAGAATGTATGACAACTAATTAGAATTTAATATTTGCTTATGATTCTTTTTAAGGAAAATTTTATACAGTGAAATATCCAAATCTTAAGTGTAGCATTCAATGAATTTCAGCAAATCCTAAATGCTAAATGCTGTGTGACCTCTTGTCTATCAGCAGGACACTGATATCACCCCAGAAGTCTCCCATGTTGCTTCCCAGTCAGTCCCTGTCTCACCACACAGACGCAACCAATGAGGTGATTTCTTTTCCTCCATAGATTAGCTTATTCAAGAAAGTCACAAATATGCAATTATAGTGTACACACTCTTTTGTGTCTTTCAGCCTAAATATTAACCTTCATGGTCATATGTATCAGTGATTTATTCTGTCTTGCTCTTGAGAAGCATTTCATTGCTCAAGCAAGCCACTGTCTGTGCACACATTCTTCCATTGATGAATATCTGATAGCACTACTACTACTATGTGTGATGCACACTAGTACTACATTTTCTCTTTTTTCATTTCTTTTTGTTATTCTTTAAAAACTGAGGGCAAACCACTAAATTTATTTCATAATTGGTCAGGTCATGACCTGTGGTTTTAAAACACTGGACCACATACTGGTAATAAGTAAGATGATTCAGTTTCAAAAGTGAACAATTGGGGGAATGGTGGTTTTGTTTATTTAAAAATACTTCCTTGAGAAGTCTCATTTTTTGGAGAATAAACTTATGGCAGCTCAATCTTTTCCAGTAAATGCCTTCGAGTATGTTCTATCATCCCCTCATCCCCAACCAACTATATAATTTTTCTATTTTTTAATGGGTTGGAGGAGCACACTATTGAATAAAGTATAATACTTCTTTATTACATACTGCAATCACCCATGGCCTTTTAAATTTTGTTATTTATTTATTTATTAGTAATGTAATCAGCCCATAAACTTATGGGTTCAGCCAACTAAAGAATTAGAATAGTGGTAAATGGTACATCTACTTATGCTCCCCTCCCCATCCTATCTCTAGTCACCTCTTACCAGACATGATGATTATTATAAACTATGTTTATCACGCCCTTCATTTTAAAAAAAAACTTGTTACAAGTGCTGTTTTACAACAGTGATAAAGATGTATAAACTAACAGGGCCAGTATTTTAAGAACTCAAAATTTTATTACCATTTATCCCCATCTTTTGATATAGTTGCAGTTCATTTCCACTGCTGCTTCATTTTCCATTGTACGTCAGTGACATTTATTTACCCATTATTTTTTCCATGAACATTTTGTTTATTCCCAAACTGTTTTTTCCCAAATTAAATCCTTTAATTTATTCCCAAATTAAATCCTTCAATTTTGCAACAACTAACAAAGTGTTGTTAATAAACATTTTTGTACTTGTATTCTGGTATACATACATATTCATGACTTTCTCTTGCTACATACCTAGGAATAGAACTGTTCAATCAGAAGGTCTGACTACCTTCAACAATACAAGATAATTCCAAAGTTTATCAATTTACCTCCCTCTAGCTAGGTATTAGAGATATCGTTACTTCATATACTTTGTATCTGACATTTGTTCAGTGCTTTTTATAGAACAGTCTGATTCTATTTCTTCAAATTTAGTCATGGAAATTTGGAAACTTTCATATCGTATGAATGTAAGGCTTTCTTTCAAACACCTCCTTTCCACCATCCCACTTTAGACCTGCTGCTCTAATGGTTTGACAGGGAGGATGGGGCCAGGCATCTTTTATATACAACCCCCCACTCTCATTACCCATGCTTACCTTCTGGTCTTGGGGCAGGGACGAGGGACAGAGGAGGCAGAAATATCTATACTAGATGGCTCCAGGCAATATTTTACAATTTCCTGTTGCTCCAAGACAAGGATGGAGAAAGGGGTTGGAGAATGCTTATGCTTTGGATGTGGTTCATGTGTTGGAAGCTTGGTCCTTGGTGTGGCAATGTTAAGAGGTGGTGGGACCTTCAAAAGGTACAGTTTATTGGAAAGTTCCTAGGTCATTAAGGGTACTTCCCCCAGAAGGGATTAATGTAATTCTCCTGGGACCTCGTTCACTCCTTGCTTCCTGTCTGGCCATGTGATCCCTTCTGCCCTTCAGTGCTCATGCAATTGTGATGTCATCTTCCATGAAGTCCTCACCAGAGCTAAACTGATGCCAGCACCATGCCCTCGAACCTTCAAAACAATGAGCCAAACGCATCTCTTTTTTAAATACCTGCCCAGTCTCAGGTGTTTTGTAATATTAATAGAACGTGGACAAATATAGAGAGAAGGCAGGTGTGATGGGGCCTGGAATCCAGCAGATTCAGCTGAAATGATTCATCAAGCCCCAAGGGCAAGTGCCCAACTTCTGACAATATGCTCCGTGCCCTTAGGACGTGAGCTAATTAGTATCCCACTGCTAGTTTTGGATCTTAATCACAATTTTTAAATCATTCCACTCAATGCCTACATCATTCCATTAAAGAGAAGAAGCATTAGGTTGAAAGGAAAGAAGATTCAAAACATTTACATTGCTAGTGAGATATCAGATGTGGTTTCCAAGTAAGCAACTGGTAGCAGAATTTCGACCTTAAGAAAACAATGGGGGTTACAAATGAGACCTTGGAAATTGACCATATTGCCAGAATCACTTAAAGATAAATATTATACTCATTTTATGGATGAAAACTCTGAAGCTCAATTGGTATAATTTACTCAAGATCTTACAGCTAGTCAGAAGCACAGAGGAAATCTGTCTCTGAATTTTGTGACTGCAAAATTCTGTGACCATATGACAACGTCATATGAAGGAGGGATAGCACAAAGAAAGAAGAGAAGGGGGCACCTAAAGCAAGAATAATTTCTTTTGGGAATCATGGATTTGAGATTGCAAATGAGAGTTACATAAACTGAATTAATTATCCTTTAGACAATCTGCTTCTCATAACTCAGAGGATAGAAGGGTTCTGTGTCTGTTAAGATTTGATTGCTTCCTAAAGATAGACCATTCATAAAAAACAATGAGGGTGCGCAAACATGAGCGAGGTGTGAGAGGTACAGAGTGTGGGAAATGGTCTTATGGGAATCAGCTAATGGAGAAGAGATCAAGAGATTCAAAGAGAAAAATAGTGGCAGTGTTCGCCTAAGCTCCACGCACTACCTAAGAGGAGAAGGGACACTGGCCCAAGAACTCACCCTTTCCAAGTCCATAACGAGACTGCGCATCCTCATTGTGAAGATACATGATGTAGTTTGTTCTTTGGTTTCCTGACCCATGTTCAATATGCAACCTGACCCATGCTCAATATGCAACTTGCCAAGGTTGGCTTGGCTTCCCTACACTCTGCCTCAAAGAGAGAATAAATGCATTGCCAGAAAACCGAAGTATCCAGTCTCCTCCAACCCTTCCATATCAAATAGCAGTTTAATTTAATCCAGTTTCTATTCATCAGGTTCTGGTACAACTTTCCATAGCGGTAAAAACTGTACATCAATTTTGGAAGCTGGTAGTAGCAGATGTCTAATCCAATGAGACAGAAAATGGTTTCTCCACTATGGAGTGGACTCCAAGGACTTGGAGGTAGTTTTGTGGCCATTTGGTGCCTTTGACTCCACTCTCCACCTTTGCTCTGGATATCTGTGTTGAATGAGGAAACACTACAGATGGAAAAATCATTTACAAAACAAAAACAAGGAAGAGCTAAAGTGTTCATGATCGTGAGAGATAACATAACAGTTAAATGAGCAGAGGGTGGTATCCTGTGTCAAATGCTACTGGGGTGGTGGGACCTGAACAAGGAGAAAAGACTGTTTTCTATTTTGTAAATGCTAACGTAAGTACATTGAGATGACCAAAAGATGTATTATACTAAAAAGCACCGAGAATGTTAAATGTGCACTATTTAAACCTAGTAGGTAATTAAAAATATTTATAATCTTTGAAAGAAAGAGTAAAAAGGTATGAAGTTGAGTGCTTTGGCTTCTTAAAAGTATGGGCTATTAATTCATTCCATTACACAAAGTCTGAGTTTGCACACTTTAAAACACAGTGAAACCAGCCCTACAAGATGAAGAGAAACTGAGACACTCTTTTGAATGTATTTCTATACAAATGCTCTTCATTTTAAGACATAATAATCCTTATAAAACTGCACACATTGAATCACAGATGTGAATGACTAGAGGGAAAATAATTTTTCTTTTCAAATTAACTTCTAATTTCAGAGTCACAAAACATATTGAGCCCCTAAATATCTACTTTTTAAATGCTCTTCTGCTTTTCAGCTTCATATTTTTCAAAATGCTGACATTTCAAATGCAACTGAAAACATAAGCAAGGAGATCCTTAGTAACTCACGATGTGTCTGGTGGGACAGGCGCCATCCCCCCTATCCAGGGACTCCCTGCATACCCAAGCTCTATGTGATATTTGCATGGGAGAGTTAAATTTTCAGCCCTAATTTCCTTTCTCCTGTACTTCAGATTCTCTTAGGTAATCTTTATTTATAACAGAGACAGGAACATGGGAAACGATTACCTAAATGCCCCAATTAAATGAGAAGACTGTAGAGAGCCATGTTGCACGTGTCTAAATGGGTGGCTTAGACAGTCACGTTGCCTGGGGTTTGATGGCCACTGTGAGCTGAACTCTTCATTCCTGGCTGGTGCAAAGTACATGGGACATGCTGTGCTCTTTTTTCTCTCTCTGGAGCTTGCAGGTGCATGGGTTGCTCACTAACAGCCACCAGAGACAAGAAGAGCAAGAAAGCATCTTAAGATCCCAGTTTTTCCTTTGTACCAGACAGAATCCTTTTGTTAGCAGTCTGCTTTGTGATCCTGGAGTCAACTAAGGAAAAAAAATAGATTTAAATGATGAAGGTGGTGTCAAAGATTTGAGTTTTTCTCAAATCAGGGAGAGTAATTCTGGGCCCAGTTTGTTTAAGGGGGATGTATGTATATATCAAAAAGAAATCTCTATGATGTCATGGTCCCTGACGTCCAATGTACAATGCAAAGGTGCACAATAGACAAGTACAATAGTTAACGATCTCAGCAGTGTCTTTAATTTGATTTGAATGCTGTACATTCAATATTGACTTTTAAGCTTTATCTTGACTTTCTTTTATTGGCCTGGCCTTCCCAAGGAGCTGGTTGTCCAAATGATGAATGTTGCACATCATAACAAAATAAAATACTTTTGAAAATAAACAGTAATTAATGCACTGGCTTTGTGCGTTTAACCTTTCCCCTGATGGAGGAATAGGGGCAAGAATGTCTTCCCCAGCAATCATCAAAAGAAAGTGTTAATTCATTCACATCCTTGTTCATGTTCATTGGGCTGCAATTAGTCTACATCATGAAAATACTTTCAGTACACTGGAATTTTACAAGAAAGTAAAGAATGCTACACCCACCTTGCCAATTGGTACACGGTATGTGTAAATCACTTCTTTGCAATTTTTTTCATAACTTACCAAACTCACTTTCCAGTAATTTTCTGGAAGGATGTATTTAGTTAGATGGAGATGATTATGCCCTTTTCAGTTTCGGCCCAACATTCGGTCTTGCCCCAACCTGAGACCTGACATACCAGGCTCCAATTATCTGCAATTCCATCAAATCAGTATACAGGGTTCTCAGCTACAGCTCGGTGATTCAATGACAAGCAGCAGCTTGAGCTAGGTGGGAATACAAAGCTGTGTAATGGCTAATCCATTTGTACTTTTTATGGGAAATCATGAAACTGGAGAGGAACAAAAGCCATCTATGAAAGAATGAAAATGTAACGGGACATAAGCGGCTCATTAGGCTAGCACAGTAGGCTTCCCCATTTGGGGAAATGCGATTTGAGGCCCCAGGAACAAATGAAAAAGAATTGTTTTGAATGCTCATGCTATTACTCATTTATAAGAATCTATACACACATACTACACATGAATGTACATGCATACACACACATACACACACATCCACACCTACGTACACACCAAGAGCTTAGTAAATGGGTATGCTGTGTCCAAGAAAGGAAAGGGTAGGAACAGCAGGAGCAGGTTGGTTGGCAGAACTGTACAGCAAAAGACAAATATACACAGCACGCAGTATGTGTGCTTGGCTCCAGTCTGTGCAATTAGTACTTCTATTTACAGCAAATCCCTTGTACCAGCAATTTAAAAGTAAATGACAACTAGTTTGAAACTGTTTGGTCAGAATGCAAAATTGAACCAAGGTAGGTTCTGAAGCTGATTAACCAGCTCAATTTTTTTCTTCCTGCTAATTGCTAAGTACATTTGCTGGTTCCTGGCATTGATTTGCTGGCTTCTAATTCAGGGTATGAGTTTAAAATATTAATCCACAAACTTTTCATTTTCCTTATTGGTCAATACAACTCATGACAAATTGTACTACATAAATTCTTCATCTTAATGCTTGCCTTTTTATTTTTTTATCTGATTCTTCCATCTATTTTATGTGTTTGGGCCCATCCCTTCCCCCACAGACTACATTTTTATTCTTTCTGCTGTTAAATGTTCTTAGAGCAACATCAGTCAGAAAAATGAGAATATGAATAACAGAGATTAATAGATAGCACTTAGAGCCTCGGGGCTCAGTAGAGTGAGTGCTCTGTGCTGAAGAATAGAAGCATATTGGAAACACAGACGGGGCACCCAGAGGTTGGTGTGGCCGATTCTTCTTTTCTATGAGCTTTCCCAAATATCTTATTCAGCAAGAACTGAGTGTAATGTTTAGCAACATGCTTTTCTTTAGAGTTTTAATCAAATTTTACAAAGATACCAACTTGTCTGTTTGTTGAAGAAAGTGATACTGGTACTACAAAAAAGGCAGTTGATCTGCCTAGCAGACACATAGTGCCTGATCCTGAAGTCTGTTCTTAAGATCATGGAATAAACTAAATTCTGCACTATAGAACTGGCCATCATGATTTTTCCAGCAGCCAGCATCATGGAACTTATGTAAACAAGAGTCTCCTTTGAGAAGACATTATTTCTCAAAGGGCCTATCACTTTAATTACAATGCCATGTACATTACTTCAAAAAGTTCACCACTGTCAAAAGAAAAGGCACAAGTCACTACAGAAAATTGTACTTCCTTATCTCTAAAACTAATATTGCCCATACTGAGAACATGAACCAAGTAAAACGAAAAATTTCTTGGAATAATTAATTAACCACTTAAAAAGATGTATTTGATGCTAATATAAAAGCAAAGATATTTTTTAAATGCTACCTTTTCTTGCAATAATTTCTCAAATCATTCATACCACTTATAATTCAGAAGAATAAATTCAGAGATGCTTTGAGACATAGAAAGGGAAGTGAATAATTTTTAATAACTACCTATATGTGAGATACACCACATATATCATTTTCCTAGATCCTCAGAACAAACCTTAGAGGGTCCATAGGATTTTAAAGGTGAAAAACTGACATTCAAAGAGACTAAGTTTACCCTCAGATCACAGAAAAACCAAAGTGTATATTCTGGAACATCCACCCTGAAAAACCATCATCGTCTTTCCACCACAATACCTTGTACTTGAAAGTTCTTTTTCTTCCATTCCTCTTTTCTCCGAAAAGCAAACTTTTTATATTACAATAACTAGGGAACTATTCAGGAATATATCACTTAATTTGGTAAAGATGTACTTGTGTGTTAATCAAATTAATTATTAAGTGAGCCAAGGGTGTTCACTTGAACAGTGAAAACTCTTTGACAAATAATTTTAATGTTTTGGAAAACAATTTGGACATTTTGTTCTTATATTCGGGTACATTTCATAATATGGCCTTCAGAATAACAAATTCAAGTAAGATATACCACAATTATGAGCAATTCTTCATATGCAAACATAAACACCAGTAACCCATTAGAAGTAGGTAGTATTATTCAAGGTGTTTTTGCAGCAGTGGTGATAGATTTGCACTAAATCATTCTTCACCTTTCTTTCACTGATTCCCTTGGGACAAGTGTACACATTTGCATTTGCCGGAATGTCTAAGATTGAGAGCATGAAAATAGTGCAAAGTGAACTAGGCCACAAGGGAATTGTACCTGTGACCTTGACCTCATTAGTAACATGCTCAAACTGACTAAGTTGACCAGCTGTATTTTCTTAAGTCCAAGTACAAGCTTATTTGGTAAATACAGGAGTTTTAACTTTTTCAAGCCTCTTGGGGACCATTAAGTAGACTTCAATGTTCACTCATTCAACAGATTCTAATTGAACACTGCAACTGAGTAAGTCTTGTCCCTTTGTGATTTGAGAACTAACAAGCAGTACAAGACATAGCTGTTGGTCACCAGAAGTTGCAAGTTAGTTGAATCAGGGGAGACGACATAGACACAAGGACAATCTTATGTAATAGTTAAGAGCCTAAGTCAGAGGACAGAAAAACCTGCCCTTGGAGTGTGGTTCCACCACTTGCTGGCTATAGAATATCTATTATTTTTTAAGCCTGCTCTTCCTTAACAGAAAGCCAATTATCATGTCGGATCAGAGAGAAGAGCACATTCTTAATGCCTTCCAGACAGTGGTTTGCATATATTAAGCACCCATTTAGTTATAGCTACTGTATTGGAAACTGGAAAGATAAAAATAAACATTTTCTAATTGTCTAAGATCATACTACTTGTCAAAACTAAAGTTCCTCCCAACCCAAGTGATTTACACTTTTCTTCTCCATCTCTACAAATGATGTCACTATCCCCAAAGCAATCTCTGTAAACTCTACTGCTTTTTTGTTTCTTTTTGTTTCTCTATTCACTATATTCCAGCACCTCAGCGATATTTCTTGTCACTTGTTTTGTAAAACAACTTTAGTCCCCCTCTGAGCCATCTTTTCAGTTTCACATTAAAACTCTTGATTCCTGGGCTAGGTTAGCTCCTTGCCTATCTCAGCATACATCAATACCTACATCTATACCTATACCTATACCTATACCTATACCTATACCTATACCTATACCTATACCTATATCTATATCTATATCTATATCTATATCTATATCTATCTATTTCATCCAATCAGTCCTCCATGTAACCAGCAATTTCACTAAGAATGGTGCTGGTCAAGTCCTGACTTAGTGTTCATTGGATTTGTGTAGCCTACAGAGTACTTGTTAAATAGTCAACAGTTTTATAAAATTTCCTCTCTCTGTATCTCCATTTCCAGCATTACTCTAGATCTTTGCCGTTAGACATACCACACAGAGCTCAAATCTCACAATCTTTCCACCCACACTCTACCTGGCTTCATACACAGTGGAGTACCATCTTGCCATAAAGAAGGATGAATTTGAATCATTTGTAGGAAAATGGATGCACCTCGAGACCATAATCTTAAGTGAAATAAATTGGACATACAAATTTGAATGTCCCACTGTTTCTTTTGTGTTAGAAACTCAAAGGCTAAATGAGGAGTATAATGAAGGACAGATATTGGGAAGTAGGAAACTTGGTCTATTCTGCAAAGCCCAACTGAAATGTATCCTCCTGCATCAAGCTTTCCTATGATGCTCTCGATCTGAGACAAGTTCTCTGTCCCCCGTCTCCCACTGACACTTGTAGTTTCATAAAATATTCCCTGCAGTACTGGAGTTATTTGTACATGTCCTCCCCCCAATTTCAAACTAAGTCCCCTGAAAATATCTATAGCATTATGTACAATTCTTCATCTTACAAAACTCTAGAACAATAAAGGGTAGAGGCCACGTTGTTCAATCTCCCTGGTCATTTCTCCACCCTTTACAGTTACAAGTGACAAAGTTCTACAGAAGAGTTCCAAGCTCCCAAATCCTGTTGTTGTATTTCAGCTCTTACTATTACTTTGCCTCTCTGCAGCATTTGGCAATATTTCCCACTGTTTTCTTTCTTTAAATATCTCTTTTGTTGACATCTATAATATCACTCCCTACTAATTTTACCTGTAGCCTCCCTCCTCTAGGTTTCTTTCAAGGGATTCTCTTAGCTTCTCTTAGAATATTGGTATTCTCATGTTTAAATTTAGTCATGTCCCCTTTTCATTCTACATGCAATCTTATTGACTCACAAAATATGACCTGAATCCATCAAATTGCTTCCCCAATCTGATATTTCTTTTTATTAAAAAAGCATTGACATAAATCCAATCACTCAAGCAAAATCAAAAAACAAACAAACAAAAAACCCTGTAATTCATGTTCTTAATTCACATGTAACAAAATAGCATAAGATGAGTAGCTTATAAAAACATCAATTTATTTTTCACAGTTCCATAGGCTGGGAAGTCCATAATCAAGACATTGGATGATTCAGTTTCCAATGAGGGCCCATTACTCATTCATAGATGTTTTCTTTTCTCTGCCTTCATCTGGTGGAAAAGGGCAAAACAACACTCTGAGGCCACTTTTATAAGATCAGTAATCCAACCGACGAGAGCTCCACCCTCATGACTTAGTCACCTAATTACCTAGAGGTCCCTCTCCTAATACTATTGCCTTGAGAGTTAGTATTTCAGCTATAAACTTGGGAGGACATAGACACTAAGACCATCTTAGAGTCACCTTAGAGGTCCCCCTAAACCCTACACCAATCTATAGCCTCCAAGCTCCAATCCACCCTTGATTGCCCTGTTTGTGATCTTGGATATGGGCCCTGGAAACATTTCTACCTTGCTAGCAAGCCCAAAGTTAAGCTTTGTCAGTGCAGGAAAGCAGAAGGACACTGCAAGAAGAAGAGGCCCCTCTTCATGGCCCCAGTTTTCTTTTCTGTTTTCTTGTCTCCACGGCACTTGTCTAGCTTGCAGGACATGTGGTGGTGCTTGTCCCCAAGAGTTTCAGCAGAATGCCAGTGAGTTCCACTGGTGCCATCATGAGCTTTCCAGTGAGGTTCACTGTGAAGCGACCTCCCAACAAGTTAAGCAGCATTGCTCTGGACAGCTTCCCAACAAATTCCACCAACATGCAAAGGCTAGCTTTACAGCCAGTTTTATAGCACCCTGGCAGGAATCTTCTGCTTACCAGCCTCAAAGGGTAGCCCTTGACAAACTTCATCATCCAGTGGGCTACAGAAGCACTCTTTCCATGAAATCGATCAGGCTTGGTGAGTGGGAACCTTCCCAAACATGTTACCTTGCTGGGTGCGCCAACTCATTCTTAGGAGCAGTGACCACTTATATCTGCTATTCCCATATTCTTTAGCATTCTCTTTACCCTTTAATAGTCATTGCCCTTTTACTGGTTAATAATTCCTTGTATTAAATATCCTTGTTCAATTGCTGCCTGGTCTGTCTTCCAACTAGACCCTGACTGATACTTCTTCCCATTTCAGTTCTACCTCCTGAGATTCTCTCAGATCCATTAACTTCCCATAGTCCGAGTCCTTCCCTGATTTTGGACCCTTGTCATTCTTAGTTTGGTTTTTTTGGTATAAGCGTGCTAACAAACTGCCTACTTTCAGGTTAGATGTTTTCCAATATTTGTTCCTTAACATACCAGAGAAATCACTCCACAATATGCAGTGTGTAAGAATTTTGATCCACTAGTTTGAGTGTGGCTGAAATGTCAAGTTATTTCTTCTAAAACATAATTAAAACTAACTTTCAGCAGAAAGCTTTGTTCTCAATTCTCATTGACTTTCTTTTAATCTCCCCAACTCTCTGCCTCCAGGATTCTGTATCCCAAAAGCTTTATGTCAATTAAAATACGATCCCTTAAGAGAAAATCTTTGCCAGATATTTGACTGACAGAGGATTAATATCCAGGATATATAAAGAACTCAACAGATTTAACAACAAAAAACAAGTGACTGAATCCATAAATAGGCAAAAGACTAGAACTGATACCTCTCAAAAGAAGACATACAAATGGCCAATAAATGTATGAAAAAAATGATCAACATATTTAGCCATCAGGGAAATGCAAATTGAAACTACATTGTGATTCCATCTTACCCCAGTCAGAATGGCTATTATAAAGAAAACAAAAACAGCAAATCCTAGCAAAGACGAGTAAGAATTAACACTTGCACACTGTGCTGGGAATGTAAATTAGGCACTGTGGAAAACAGTATGGAGGTTCCTCAAAAAACTATAAACAGCACTACCATATGATCTAGCTGTCCTGGTCCAAGTTATATACCTGAAGGAGTTAAAGTCATACAAATGAGAGCTCTGCATACCCATGTTTAAAGCAGCACTATTTACAACAGTCAGGTTATGGGATCAGCCTAGATGTGCATCAACAGATTAACAGATCAAGAAAATGTGAGAGGTGGTAGATAGATAGATATGCACACACTTACAAAATGTATTATTCACCCGTAAAGAAAAAAAAATTCATGTCATTTGCAGAAAAATGAGTGGATCATTATTTTAAGCAAAATGAGGCACACTCAGGCAAGTAGTGGCTGTTTTCTCTCCCGTGTAAAGTCAGCATGAAAACGGGGTATTATTTGGGAAGTGGAAGGGATGGAACGTGAGGGTGAGAGAAAGTAAGAATGTAGTGGTGAGGGCAGATAATATCAGAGCATGTTACATGTGTATATGGAAATGCCACAATAAAGTCCATTAATTTGTATAATTACTGTAATGTGCACAGATATATAATAAAAATTTAAATAAAACATGATCCGTCGAAAGAGGGTGGCACAGCTAGTTCTCCGTAAGTATAAGAATCTTCGCTGAGGTTGGCAGACCCAGAAGCATGAGTTCAACCTTCTAAGGTCAGTGTGGTGGACTTATTGTGGTCACCTTGTGCAGGAACACCCAGCTGGACTGAGTTGCCATGGTTCTGGGCAGAGAGGATCCACCTGAGGATTGTTGCTGATACACCATAAAGGAGAACAGGAGCAGAAGATAGTGGCCAGCTGTTTCCCAGGAGAAGCTCTGTTGTGGCTGGTTCTCCAGAAGGGAACTCACCTGTTCTCATACCAGAAGGAGCTCGGGGCCTTGCTGTCATTGAGGATGGCTGCTGTTTGCCTCGGGGAGCTCTGGTCTTCATCTCTGCTGTGACCATCATATCCTGGCTCCAGTGTAGATTTCTTCAGCCTTCGAGGGCAGACATGGACAGACACAGGACATTGCCCTCAACTGGATCTTTCAGGTCTCCGGTGCGTAGATAGATATTCTCCACTCTTCCTGCATTTGGCTCATGTGCGTGAACAGTGGAATGTGTAAATGTCCTGTATTAAATCTGCTCTCTTGCCAACCATTGGCTCTAGAAAAGTAACTAATACAGTCACTCTGCCCTGTTCCCTTCTGCATTGTGCCAGCTTCCTGGGAAACCATAAGGGAAATGAGAAGTGTGCCGTGCTCGACCTGAAGACCTCCATTTCTTTCTCAGGTTGGAAGATCACTTGCCTCCTTCCTAGCCCCTCTCCTTAACAAGGTAAGTTTCCCTCCCAGTAAAAGATTTGTCTTCTGGCAATGATACTTTAGAAACTAAAAATCAAAACTTCCCCAGCAAAGGAACACAAAATCTTGGCCACCTTCTAGAAGAGGAAAGCAGAAAAAAATATAGGGGGAGAAAAATAAAAATTACTATCTCACACCGGGTCCAAATCTTTTTAGTCTGGAAAAAAATCAATCCTTTCTCTCTGCCCACCACATTTTTTAATATAAGTTGTATCCTCCTAAAAGCCTTCTTTTATTTTTCTACCAATCTTCTCAACAAAGTATTTAGCTTTCAGAAACACAGTCTCTCCTGCTTTTGGTACTTTGTTTTTTCTGCAACTCCAAGGCAACAAGCACAGGTCTGGCAGTCTGAATTTGGCAAGTCAAGGCAGGCAAGCAGCAGCGTGAGGAAGCAGGAAGAAAATACAACATCGTTGCTCTGGGCACACCTAAGTACTTACCATTCTCTGATGTCATTTTCCTCTCTTTAACCTTTCTACTAAATGTTCCATCTAGGACACACCTCGATGGATCTTTATAAACTCAGCTCCAGTGACAACTCTGCCAAGAAACCTTTAAGCATGTCCCACACTAAGCCAACCACTCGTTTATTGTCCTCAGCACATCCTACCCATATGACAACACTTAATTAGTCTTATTTTTATGATTCGAGTTTTACATTTCTTTTCACTTTTCTGTTTATTCCTCTAAATTATAAATTACTTGAGGGCTGTTATGGCTTGCATCTAGATGTCCCCCCAAAGCCGCATGCTGTCACAGGTGGAGCTTTTTCAGAGGTGGCTGGATCTAGACTGTGTGATGCTGGGATTGATTCAAGGTGCAATGCTACCATTAAAGGTGCTAGGATTAGGGTGTGAGTGCTACTGAGCCTAACAGTGGGTAGCCTGGAGAAGATATAAGGGACAGAAAGCTGCCTGGCACTTGTTTGCTGCTTTTGCTGTCTTCTGCCTGCCATGAACTGTTTCTCCTCTGTGATGCCCCTCTGCCATGCCACCCTGCCTTACAGTCAGCCAACTATGGACTGAAACCTCTACAGACTGTGAGCCAAATAAACCTTTCCTTCTTTAACTTTGGGTGTTACTTTCCTCGTTTAATACTGGGTGTTGGGTATTTTGACTCAGCAATGAAAAAGTAACTAAGACAAGGGCACAGGGGCTGCCTCTCATCCCTGTGTCTCAGAGTTAAGAAACACAGATTGTTCCTAAATATTTTCATGGTCATTGACATGACTTTACTAATTCCTTTGAGTTGTTACAAATAAATCTGATGACAAGAGTGCCCTGAAAGATGTTGCCTAAGGTGCAAGAACCAAGTTGTCAAGTATTCTTCCATCCTTTTAAGAACACACTAAACTCTTCTTTAATTTCTGCTATGAAGGAGGGCATTTGATTTTCACTTAAATGCTACTTATAGCCCTGTTGTGCTATATTCTTTGGAATCTTCCAAGTATGGAAAAGCATAGACATTTTATTTTTCACATTTTTGGAAATTAAAATATATTTTGCAATATACTTTGAAAGGGGTGGGTCTCTCCAATGACGAATATGGAAATTTGCTGAAGACTTACATTCTTAGAGTCCCAGAATTTGAATCATTGAGTCTTCAGAAGAGAGAGATATCTTTCCCTTTAAAACAAGATGTTAATATTATGGTTTTCATGTATTTTGGCAGTCTCAAGAAATACCATCTGGATTAACAAAATGAGGTGTATTCTTAAGGGTCAAAAAATAGCTCACAATTCCTAAATTATTAGTGTGGAAAATGTAAATTACTTAAAAAGAAAACAACAACAACTAAGGCTATTGAGTCAACTCAGCATGTTGCAAGAATATGATAAAGGATTCGGTGCTGGGTTATTCAAATTGAAGTTATCCAAGTATGTTCCATTTTGCATATAGCCAAATTTTCTTTTATCAATGTGCAAATTGCTTTCACATTTCTGAAAAGCAACAGTTTACTAGGTTCAAAACTTGGCTCAGTCACTTTTTAGCTGTGCAATATCAGCAAATTACATGCCCACACTGTGCCTCAGTTTTATCATCTGTACAGTCAAGGCAATAACAACCCCACCATAGATGGTTGTGGCTCTAATTTAATAAATAACTGACTACTGATTGCTTTCTGTGTACTTTGCACACTTCTGGGTACTTGGGATACAACAGTGTGAAGCTTAATAAGGTTCAGATTGTAGTTAAAATGCTTAGAATAGCATTTATGAATGAAACTGGTAGAGGGTTATTATTGCTATTATTACTATGATTAACACTGTGATCAGAAAATGCATGCTGACCAGTAAGGAGACACAGTTCTTAAGAAATTGTCCAGGAACTCAAGTCGCTTCTCTGGAGCCTGCTATGCCAGGGCTGCTGGAGGGAAGGTTTGCAGCCCACTACAAGACCAGCTCAGGGCCTAGAAGTGAATGAACAGAGAGCGGGATGGGGAAGGTTTCATTCACCTCAGGATGCTTGGTATTAGTATTAGCACTAGCAATTGAGTATCATGGGATGTGCTTTTCTCTCACAAAAGCCTGAGGAAGAAAAGGTGGAAACCTGCAAACCTCAACTTGAAACACAGACAGCGAACCAATCCTGAGAGATTTATTTTTGCCAACAGCAATCCAGGGATGTTCTGACAATGGAGCAACACGTGGCACATGAACTTGGAAGGCGGGGCTTGGGAGAGGTGTGGAGGTCTTGGGGCTGCACAGATATCCCCTGATATCTTCTGGAATGTGGTATCCATTTGAACATCACAGGAAGTCATTTTTCCACAGAGAATGACTGATACCAGCACCTGCAGTTTGCTTGGTTTATGCTGGTTTTGCCAGTATTTTGTCTTTCCCTTCACAGCTTTTAAGTCTCTCCCTCCTCCTCAATGCTTGTTTTACCCATTCTCCCTGAGAAGCCCTTAATTACTTCTTAATAGACCATAATTTTGGAGAACTTTATTAAAGTGATATTGTAAGATTCTTCCAAACCATTTTAAGGAAAGGCACAAATAACCAAAGCAAAGCCATAGTGGTCCTTTCTGGTTGAACATTACTGTATCAGCAAGAGTTAGACGTACTTGGTGAGCTCTCATTCCTGACCTGCACCCCATCTGATGAAGTCTCATTGTTTCCAAGCTCCTTGGTTCACAGAGCCATGGAAGAGGCTGTACCATCCACTCTGCCAAGACAATTCATCCGGACTTTGACAGACCCTTTAAAAAGATGAGAGTCTCCCACATGACTCTGGGCCACCCTCCAAAGTGCAACGCAACTGAATTCCCAGTGAGTCCAAAAGAGTCTGAGTAGCCCTGTGCCTTACATTCCTCCAAACCTTAGTTGTATTCCAAAATGTACACCCCTTCAGCCATCTGCCCCACCCCACACCAGAACACTGACCCCCAATACTCTTTGCTTCCTCTCCACGAACCTAAATGTCCATGGCTCTTCTCCCTCCTACTCCTTCAGTGGATGCCCTCTGGAACTTCTTCCCATGATCAGCAAACCTCAGTCTCTTCACTAAAAGTCCTTCCACCTCCTGGCCACACCTTCTCAAGCAGAGCAGGGAGGTGCAGTCGGTACCCATGGGAACCTCTCCTGCCCCTCTGAGGCTGGTAGCATCTCACTACCTCTCCTGGTTTTTAGTCATCTACCAACTCTGCTCACTTCTCCTTTTTCACCAAAGTCTTGGGCACACTATCTTCATCACTCAGAATCATAACTCTAGGAAAACTGTCCCTAAGAGCTAGCAGGCCAGCACTCCAGTCAGCCAACCTTTGAATCCAGTCACCAACCAGAGAAGAACCAATTTTTTTTTGTTTTGCTTTGTTTTGTTTTCGGTGCCTTGTGCTTGCAAGGCAAGCACTCTAACCACTAAGCTAAACCCCCAGCCCCAGAACCAATTTTTAAAAATCACCAGTGCGGTCATAGGGTAACCAGCACTTATCACACTGCTGGCTGCCTTCAAAATTAGACTGTAAACTCTATGAATGTGAGGATTTTTCCTAACCCTACTACTGTGCCTGACACAGAGTAAATTTTAAGTAGCTATTAAATGAATATGCAATGTTCTGTATTAGACTCAATAAAATTGCTTCCCAGAGGCAACACAATTTGAGCAATTAATGGAGTTCATGGGATTTGAGCAAGTTTATATTCAGAAAATGGCAGAGGTGGGTGCCAAACAAACCCATGTTTTAGCTTTCCTTGCAACAAATAACTAGTGGTCAAAATGGGTCAGAGAACCATTTACTCTCTGAATGGGATCATTGGCTCAAGAAAATCTTAGCAAGCAGGGAATTTCCAGTGAGGCTTTTCTGATGGTGCTTATAGACATTCGTTTCTGTTTATCCTCATGTAGAGTGTCCTGATTGGGAAAGAAGTTGATTTGTTTTGGACTTAGACTGATCCTGTTGAATGCCCTTGCTGAAGATTACCTTGAACATACTGGATACTTCCTGAACTCAAACCCAGCCACACCTCACTGAATGTAAAACAAGTAGTAGAAGCAATAATTCTCAAAATAGATTAATTTGACAAGTATTTTTTGAGTTTGAACTGCTGAGGCATTTTGATAACACAAGATAATAGTGTGATCACCAAATTCTTTGTATTCCTTTGGATTCCTTGGAAGAAAGTGTTCTTCTTTGTATTCCTTGGAAGAAAGTTACTATTCAAACCTGTAATTCATTAATGGAGTGGTTTTATTAACCAGGATACATTTTTAATTGTGAATTTTTGAAAATTGTAACTACAGTCCAGGGGATTGATGAACGGTCATGTGAACTCATGTTTATAAAAGGAAACTGAGATTCGGGATTCCTGGAATTCCAGTCCTGACTTCACTATAATGGCAAATATTTGGAGAAAGTTTCTACTGTATTAAAAAAAAATGCATAAACCATCTTCTTTACCTTTCCATGTAGCCTTCAGGAACAGCACAGAGAGCTCCTAAAATTAATACCTATCCACGCAGTGTAGATACATAGTGACACATCAGCGAACCACAGGACAAATACGTGGGTATTAGACTACAGTTATCAGAACCATTCTCTTTTGTGTGTAGAGTAATATTAATGGATTCCCCCCATTAGTTGTTTTTTAAAATAAAGCATTTTACCAACCACAGACCTTTAGTCATATAATGAATCTCTTGGATTTCATTGTAAAAATAATCCCAATGAATTTGTGTAAAAGCACATGGGGATTTTAAGCAAAATAAAACAAAGCAATAATAACCATCATCATTTATTGAGCACTTATGTGTCAGGCTCTGTGCTCAACCATTTACATGCATAATCTTTCCCTAATGCAGGACACTTCAGAAGTCCATGAAAAATGGTGGGCATCTAAGAGGGAAAATTTGATTGCAAAATATAGATATTTCACTGGCTCTGCAAAACAGTGGGAACATGGGAGATATTATTAAGGTAATAAGCTTTAACGATATAATCATAAAAATGTAAATGGAGGAGTTAAATCAATTTTCCCCTTGGCTCAAAACCGCAGTCTCTGTAGACCAAGAGCACGGAACCCTGCAGGAGCTCTCGAGAAATGTCAGCGTGGGCTTAACAACCTCACGTCAGGCTCTTCCCTAACAGAGTTCTCTGCTTCATTGGTAGAGTTCTCAACTTGCCTGAGAGCACTCAAAAGTTTGAGGTAACTGAAATGTTATTAGTGTAAGTATGATATTATTATCAAGAAGATGTTCAGAAAATAATCAAAAGCAAAAATCGAAATACAAATCCCAAGTAATTTTAAAAGATTCTATTGAAAAATAAAATTTAAAAAGACTATTTGCTAAGTACAAGTGTTAAAACCTTGAACATGAATTCCATTATTTATATACCAAATCAGTAAAACCAGCTCATATGATATTCACCATGAAATAACTCTAATGCTATTTAAAAGCATTAAAAATAAGTAAAAAAAATTACTTTGCAATAAAGACCAATCATTATTACAATTAAAGAGGAATCCATACATTCAATGAGTCAGTAATAGGATGAGAAAAGTAGGAGCAAAACACATTTCATCTTTTGGAGTACTCAGAAAAAATATGAGTTGTTAAGAAAAAAATTAAAGTAAAGAATCTAGTAATTATCATTACTAACTGAAGTTAAAAATATTAATAGCAATTAGAAAAAAATCACAGACATAAAAGACCTTACCTAAAGTTAGATGTTAGGAGGATGAGAAATATAAGAAAAAAGTTCAATTATTTGCAGATTAGCTCAGGCCCTCTTTAAGCTTCTTGGATTTAAATGGTAGGAATCATGCCTGACTTGATTGTCTATCTTGCTTGCATGACTGGACATGGGCAGCCATGAACTTCTGTAGGAAGTTGTGAGCACCAGCCCAGCGAAGGTCTGTGCAGTCCTATTTAGGGTTTTAGAAGACAGCTATTGTGAGAATAGTAATAAGCACATAACAATTTGTGAAAATTGCTTAACATTGATGTTTCTTCAAAATTTCTCTGGGAAAAATGATTATTCTTTGTGAATGACAGAAACAGAAGGTGACTGTCCTCTGCCCTCTTTACAGTGTGCCTTTTTGGGACATGGAGCACAGAAGTATCTTTTAGGATAATATCTGGACATTTACCAGGACAGAGCTCAGTCTGTCTTTAAGGAGGCACAGTATTTCAGGCTTTGTGGGCCAAGAAGCACAATTGAGGATAACAAATGAATATGTGTATGACCAGAGAGAAAACATATTTCCACAAAAATTGTATTGGCAAAATTCAAAATATAGTGATAATAATCGAGTGTAATATTTTTAGAATACAGATATATTACTGAGGAGAATGAAATTCTTTTTCAGTGGGAAACAACTCACTTAACTGGAAGTTCAAAGTTAGAGTTCTCTATCATCAAAATAATTGCAAATATTAATCTGTAAAAACCAACCTTCGCTCCAGGGCCATACAAAATGTGTTGCCCATATTTAGCCTTCAGACCACGGTTTGATGTCGAGGAGACTTTTACTGGTTATATGAAGTTTTAAAAAGAAAGCAAATACCAGCAATGTTGATATTGTGGCTTACATTTTTTTTCTCAAATGCATTTCTGTTCTTTCTTATTTCACTTTATTTTTTAACCTTCTCTTTAGTTGGCCAGAGGCATCCATTTGCCTTGGAGATGGACTAAAATTATTTAGCAGAAATGAAAATAGAAAAAAATTCTATGCTTAGTTATTGACTACCAAAATAAATTGTTTCATTTTCAAGACCAGAGTATTGAAGTTAAGCATAACTAAAGAAGTTAAATATTTGTAACATTACTTAAATCCTTATTTATATATCAAGAGCTGGGTTTAACTATTAACTTTGGTTTTACTAAGCAAAAGGAAGAGACTTCAGGATATGTCTTAAACAAGGGAACTCCCTGCTACATGGTATATTAGTCAGCTATTGCCACATTAATGCTGAGTAACAAATCACGTCAAATCTCAGAGTACAAAAAGGGGTACTTCCTCCAACCTTAGAGTCTGACACTGTGGTTTGGCTGATCTGGCCTGGGCCTCACTGAATGACGGTGCATCAGGCTGAGATCTGTGCTTTGGGTTAAGTTCATTCAAGTCTGCTCATCTCTGCTCATTCTAGGCCCTGGGTATTAGAGCATTGGCTGGCCATAGAATGCCCTTCTCATGGGGGAACGCCAGGCTGCAAGAGGCCAGCCACTTTGAGTCAGTGTGTTTAAGACTGCTGCCCATGTCATGTCCACTGATACTCCACTGCCACAGCAAGTCACCAGGAAGTGCTTTCTGCCCCTCAAGGGATAGGATAGCAAGAGTAAAAAATGCTGCATAACAATTTAAAACATCACCATAGGGAAAGAGGAAACAATCAAGGAGTCTACAAGCCTGGCGAAGAGGCCTCACTTTGACCTGGATTCTCATCCAGTCAGCAACAACATCAATGAAGGAAGGTGTGGAGAGTGATTTGCATGAGTTTGGGTCCTCTTCCTGCTTATGCATGCTCTGGGATCTAGAAGTTCCTTGCATCCTTGTGAGAAGACCACTGGAGGGACCAAGCCTGAAAGCTAAGCACCTGGAAAGGAATGTTCAATGCTCAATCCCCTTTCCTAATAATGCTAAATTACTGAAGTAGGCCATGGCAGACCAATATGGCGTCAACCAAGATCCAGACAGGATAATTTAACAGATCCCTAAAATAAAGTTACTGTGCAGATAGAAAAATAGCCCAGACCCAGAGCTGGTCTGGTGCTGAGTCGGAGTCAAATGGGAATGATGGTTCTGGATTTTCGATGAGACTAAAGCCAGACTTCCTAGCCCTGACCTCTTGGGGTCAAACTTGTGCCCCAAAGTAATAGCTTTGTAGATGAATCTCAGGGGCTGCAGTGGAAAGCAAAGGAACCAGGGGCAGTGGAGATCTCTCAGCACATTGAAGAACGTGTCTTGGAAAGAACAGAACCAGTGGCAGTGAAGCCTACAAGAAGGTGGCGCCATAGTCCACCATCTCAAACAAGGCTGCACATGAGGAGCCTGCTTCCTGTTCTAAGTATCAGCTGTGCCCTCAGGTGCCTGCCCTGGCTTAGAGAGTCTGATCACACGGGCAAGTGTAGCATCCTTTATCACTAGTGGTAATGCCTAGAGCAAACCCAGACACAACTATGAAGCCAGGAAGCATCCAGGGGATATCTGGAGAGGATACTGCTTCCCTAGGAAAGACAGGAATTCGAGGTAGAAGTACCCTTTCTTAAGCCAACAAAGACAGCAGGGTCTCTGCCATTGGAGGAGAAAAAAAGCCTTTATGGCTTTGCTATTCTCTTTCTCCTATAAAGAGAAAGAAACAACACAGTATGTTTTTTAACTTATATAAATGACAGCATAAATCTTGATTTTGTTTCTGGGAGCACAAGTTAAAAATATTATAGATGTGATTATAGCCAACATTCTGTAGCTCTTAAAATCTTTTGGATAATAACGATAAAGAACAATTTTAATAGGGTGCAGTAGAGGATAGTTAGTGAGAGATAAACTTTCTATTAATTGATTTCAGCGATCCTTTTGCATCTCAATTACACATTTTCCAGAGGAATAACTGGAAACATGGTAAGAATATGCAGGAAAGACTTCCTGTAATTATCTTCTCCAACAAATGTGAGAATTTGCTACCCTATAACAGTAGCCAACCCTCTGTATGATGTGCTGTTAAAGAACAGTAGAGAGAGTCAGTGGGAAGTACATTAAAATAGAAAGAGAGGAGAGGGGAGGGAAGGTCAGGGGGAAAGAAACAGACTCCATAGGTTCACCAAATACTCTGAAAACAAGGAAGAGGACCGAAATAGAGCAGAAGTGAATTATC
>PVJO010024707.1:0-23954 GCA_004026905.1 Hystrix cristata
TCTCTCCCCTGTTGCCTTTCTGCTTTTCCCCTTCTTTCCTTCTAGTACTCCTCTCCTCTGTCCACCATCCTCCTTTTATAGAATAACAGATGGTAGGTTTTAAATTTCAGTGACAAGTTGACACATATCACCTCTGCAGTCACATTTTCTTCCCCACAGGGTTGGTAGACTTTCACTGTCTTCCAGCATTGCTTGTTGGAAAAGTCTGAGCCTAACACAGTTTATTTTCCATTGCTGTAACAGAATATCTCGGGCTGGGTGATTTATAAAGAAAAGATGCTTATTTTGTTTACAGTTTTGGAAGGTGACGGTCTGAGATCAGGGATCCCGTTGACTTGTCCTGTGATGAGGAGCTCGTGGGATAATGGCAGGAACAAGCTCAAGGCGGGAGAGACCATGTGTTGAGACAGAAAGCCAGAAAGTGGGGAAGGTTCAGCAAACTTCCACCATAACCACCTGCCCTCGTGAGAATGAACTCATCCTACCAGACTAGCGCACACTTCTTCTGAGAGTGGGGTCTCAGCCATCTCATCACCTGGCACAAAGCCCACCTCGTAGGGTCTGCCCGCCTAATGCTGCCAGGTGGGGCCCGCTCCTCCCACACATGCGCCTTTGGCAGGACCCATTCAGGTGGCACCCACACCATTGTGGGGCCTAAACGGAGTCTTCCCTTTTAGAAGATTTTCCTTTTTCTGCTGGAACGTTGGGGGAAAATGCTCATGATTCTGCAAATTTAATTTAAGCCCCATAATCTTACAAGGACACGTCTCAGGGCTGACCTCTGTTTCTTTCCGGTTGAAGTTGTGCTCTTTTCAGCTTCAGACTCCACAGCACAGGTCAGTCATTCTGGAGGCATCGTATTGTACCACGTCTGATGTGAGATTCTTGTGTGCGCGAGCCCTACCGCTCCCTGACCGTGGAAAGTCAGTGGAAGTGTACAGCACGGTGTCATCACAGGCCGGCCGGTCTCTTGGTAAGACTCCTCCACCCCAGAGGACACTCAAGTGCCGCTGGAACTGGATGCGTTTCAGGAGCAGCCAAATTCCTGTCTCCGCCCTCGCCTCTTGTCTCTGTGGTGTTTGGACTATTTTAATTCTAAACTCCAAATTTCAAAATGAAGAACTGTAAAGAAGCAACTTAGCCAGGAGGACTGAAATATGTGTTATAGCTAACTTTTTCTTACTGGAAGAAAGTGATTCTGGGGATCTCAGGAGATGGAAATGGGAAAGGTGTACATGAAGAAGAAATAGTAACATCAGTTCCCAGATGTTACAACTAGGCCGGCTATTTCATCACATTTTGACACGTTTGCCTTATTATTATGAATTATGACATTATGGAAAGAAAAGGTAACACCACTACCAATATCAGTGTACCAGTCCCTCAGTCAGCTAATCAATACTTAGTAACTCGCCACTCTGTGCTCAAGATTTTGGGGATACAACAGGGAAATGAGCTATGGTACCCGTTGTCCGAAGTGAATAATCTAGGCAGAGAGGTGTAGTAACTCACAGGAAAGCAATGCAAACCAGGAAGAGGATCTAAAGGTAACATAAGTTCATGAGAGGCAGGAAGAAGTCTAACACAGTTCCTCAGAAAGAACCTACTTAACTAAAATCTCCCCAATGGCGAAAATTCAGTATTGAATAGTGAAGCCCATTTTCCTTTAGAAGGCATGCCAATATATTCTTTTGCTCAACTAAATAGGATTCTCTCGAACCTTTACTCCAGTCGCAGTTTAGCTGCTGTACGTCGTACCTGGCTAATACTGTGACACATTATCTGGAGGGCTCACAAACAAAAGGCTGTTGCTTGGGGATCAGTGACACCCAAGAGGCTTCTCCACCCTTCCCGGTCCAGCCTTCTGCAGGTTCCACACTCTCTTTCTCCCTTCTAAGACTTGGTTTTGAACCTGAGGACTGGGCCCTGGGGGAGCAAGCCAGCTCTCTCCTGGAGAAGGCTTCGGGGGTGCTAAAGGCATTTATGTTCTCACTTTCTGGAGTGGCTGGAATTGAATCTGCTGATCCAGCCCCACTTCCACCCTCCGACCAGCCTGAGCATTCACCTCTAGACAGGACCACATCCACACGCAAGATCACCTTCCTCTGGGGTCTCCACATTTCTGTCAGCAGGAGCGAAAGGGGATCTAGAGGGAGCCAAATGTTTCTGGGTTTGCAATGAAGCCTGAGCTACCCAGATGCTGTGGTGTAGACTTCCACTTCTGAGGATGGGATAAGGCGTGGCGGGGCTCTGGGTACCACACTCTCTGTTCCTAATGCCCGACATGAGCCACTAGGCAGGCACTTTTAGGGATAGCCACCTAGGCTTGCTTCTGGGAGCAGGGAGAGCTGCTGCCCCTTTAATTGATTGCTAACATCTCTTCAAAGTTGTTTCCTGTTTGTTTGTTTCTTTGAAATAAGTTTCCTCCAGAGAACCAGCTAAAATCAGCTCTCTTACTCAATCTTTTTAGGTGACATAGCACAAACCACTCATTCTAATCCTAACTTCTCTGTCCAGAAGCATTCCCATCTGCTATTTTTGAACATGAGATCTAGGACCTCAGATTGAGCATGCTCAGGAATGTGCCCATCTCTACCCGGGATGAGGCATCTTTCCTATATGAATATGTACAAGTTTCCCCAGTGAAAGCCCCATGCTTTCTTGGTCTGCGGAGAGAGGATCATCTGCGGTGCTTTCCTTATTTGGTGCAAATAATAACCTTTCTCCACTCTTTTTATCTCAGCTTTGCACTCACCACGTGGCAAGCCCATTGCCTTTGGTTATATCCGGAGACAAAGTCCCATCACCTGTCTCTGCCTCAGCACCCAGCTCTTCACCCTGGCTCATATCCACCTCTGCAGGGTGCCCAGGACCCTGTGGTCCCCACTCCTGTCCCCATGTGGCTTTGCATGTCATCTTTTCTCATCCATTTCCCTCTGTTCACAACTCAAGAAACCCAAGGTGGATGAACCACAGCGCTAAGGAAGTTCAGGCTTCGGGGCCCCCCTGCTCACATGTCCCTTCCAAGGCCAGGTTCTTCCCCATCAGGGCAAGAGAAAGGGAGCAGCGGTGCTAAGTGTGTGCTGAAGGGCTTGGGCAGGAGCCCCTGACCACCATCATAATCCGCCCAGCACATAGCCCCCGGTTCCCCTTCCATTTTCTTCTTCCATCGAGATCACCTGGGTGGAGCCAACGCCAGTTTAACATGCAGCATTGAGCTCAAACTAGCCAGAGAACATTCAGCTATGTGGCTGGGTCTCATATAAGCTTATGACAAGGGCCTCCAGGGGCCCTTGTGCTGCTGGTGGTCCATCTACAATCCTGGCCTCCTCTTGCTCACATTCCCCGTCTTTTTCACATCTTCTCCTCTTCCCTCCAGCCTCCAGTGCCTTCTCTCCATTCTTGCTCTCAGCTGCTTCCTATTTCACAAAGACCGTAAGGATGCAGAAAAGTGCCTTTGCAGGTTCTCACAAACCACGCGCCTACTGGCCTACAGCTACTTTCTTGTGCACCTTCCTTTGGGTGACGATGGGTGGCATTTCCCCTTCACTGGTGAAAGCAGGGAATGCACTCTTCTCCTTTGCTGGTAGACATCTGTCGCTGTGATACCCTGAACCTGCAGCGCCATTCCCATCCGTCTACAAACAATGGTGTATTGCAGAGTAAAACTCTGGTCACACCGGGCAGCCAGGATGTCCTTGTTCCCCAGTGAGGTTGACCGTTCAACGTGAAGGCTGTGTGTCCGCTAGGAGGGACGGTCTTTTGATTCTTTAATCAGATGACAAGCCAAGTAAGGCAAAGAATGTTTCTGAGTGATGCATACAAAAGCAGAATGAACAAAAGAAACACATGAAAATACAGGCAAAAATGAATGAAAGACAATTATGCACAGAGTGCTAGTGACAAATCAAACAGCCCGTGTGCTCAAGTGCAAAATCATTTGAAAGGTCCGGGAGGCCAGTCCCACCACGATGGTGCTGATATGTGCCTGCGAGCCATCAGACTGTAGATAGTGGCGTTACAGGACTGCTCATCTGGGCGAACGCTCGCAGAGTCTAATCACAAGATGCTCACAGTTGCAGTCTGAAGGTGCTGTAGTTTGTGGTCTCAGAAGGTTTGTATCCTCTCAGCCTCCGACGTCAGAGGGAAGGCCCCAGACACCACCTACCTCATTTTGCTTCTCAGTGCACAGCTCCCAGAGCCACCATCTAGCCGCCAGTGGGACTCAGCTGTGGCCCATTTTTCAAGCAAAAGCCCAAAATAGAGCTGGCGCTGCGAAGCAAAGTCATGTTCACCACAATTAAAATATCAGTTCACGTAAGAGCTGCAAGAACTGTAACAATGCGGAACACACATCAAAACAAGCCCGTATCCTGTTACCAATTTTTGACTTCAGAATATGTCCTCTTTCCCTCATGGAATTATGGAGCCGATGACAAGACTAAGCACGACAGGTCACCCAAGGAGAATTATTCTTGCCAAGAATTGGAGAAGTAGGAGATAAAGCTGCAATCAACTTCTCCACCCTTGGGGGTGGGGCGGGAGGTGATAGAAAGAGGGTAAGAGAAATGAGGGAGATGAATGGGCTAAAATGGAGGACTATACCTGTCTCCTTTGGGAACAGGCAGAGATTTGCCAGAACTCGGGGACGCTAAAGACCAATAACGCAGCTGTCAGGTGCAAGCCTGTACTTGACTTTACGGTTAGTGACATTTGGCCCAGTGGATCACACATCTTCACAGAAACGTTAGTATTTCCCGTGTTTTTCTTTTCGTTCGTTTGGTTTTGCAGGGTGGCTTCGTGCATCGTAGGCGTATTCTTTCCACTGAGCCACCTCCCCAGCCCACAGCAAGGGCTTTGCAGAGTCCGAAAATACTGTATGTCGGGGGTTGCGAGGTTTACTAGTCAAGCACGCAGAGGGTCGGACCTTCTTGTGTGACTGCCACCCCTTACTCTCCAGGGAGGAGGAAGGAGCTGAAGGCTGAGTTCATCACCAATTGTCAATGTTTACTCAGTCACTCCTGCATAAAGACTGTCTCTAAAACCCCAAAGAGCTCTACAACTCTGAGCTCTCCGGGCTCAGGGAGCTTCCTGCTATCTGACCTTGAGGAGCATGCTCAAGGGCAGGGCACCCAGAGAGGCCACAGAGTGTTCCCAGAGCTCTGTGTCTCTTCCTTTGCATGCTTTGCAATCTCTCTCACATATAATAAACCAGTACACAGCACATTTGCCCAAGTGCAGCGAGCTGCCCGGCGCCGAGGAGGGCCGCGAGGGGCTCTGGCGGGCTGCCGGGCTTCAGAGCCATATCTACGTTGGGGTGCAGTGGCAGCTTTCAGGTCTAACTCTCGGCGGCGGGCTCCGACGCCATGCCCAGTAGATGGCCTCAGAACACGGTTGGATCGGCCAGCGTCCCGTGCACACACACCCAGAGCCAGGAGTGTGTTGTTGGTTTTTTTTTTTTTTTTTTTTGTGGTGCCGGGGATCGAACTCAGGCCCTTGTGCTTGCAAGGCAAGCACTCTAATCACTGAGCTAAATCCCCAGCCCCGGGTCTGTTTTTTATGTTATCAGCCTGATTATTTCAGTAAAATTCAACTTCATCCTTCTAGTTTCCACACCAACACACAGACTTTTATTTTTCACTCATTATTTTACTCGCATGAAACCGACTAACAAATCGCGTTGTCTTGCCTTTCGAACTACACTCTGACCCAGAGCCGTCTCCTGTACCAGGCTGCTTACGGGGGCAGCCGTGTGAGTTGCCATCCTGCTTGCTGTGTGTCAGCTTCTCTCCTTGCAGTCCTACCCCTGCCCGGCATCTTTTTCTCAGCAGCAGCCAGCGATCCTTGGAACATGTCACTGGACTGTGTTAGTCTTTGACTCAGTCTTCCACGAGTTTGTACGTCTCAGAGGAAAACACAGGGTGGCAGGGCCTACGTGGCTGACGCCCCTTTGCCACTGTTCAGTCCAGGACCCACGGTGGCTTCTCTGCTGCCGAGAGGCTGTGCACCGCGCCCCCCACCCGGAAGGCACTCCCTCATCTCCATCCTCACCTCCAGGCAACCTGCTCAAATGTCACCTTGTCACGAGGCCTCGCCTAGTGGCCTGTCTGAAACCACAGCCCGTTCCCTGGATTCTCTTCCCTTCCTTACCGACTTTTCTTTTCTCCAGAACAATTTAATCTCATCTGTGCTACTTTTTGTACTTCCTTATCCCCACTCCTTCCGGAATGGAGGCTGTTTGGTTTCCTGCTGGACGCAGTGCCTAGGAGAGGTGCTTCAAAATATGAGTGTTGAATAAATGGATAAATGACAGAGTTGCACTGAATTGAAGAGACAGTGCAGATGAGGTGGTAGCCAAAGCTCTGTGAGCCAGGAGCCACAGAACCCAAGGATGGAGAAGTGGAACAGGACTGAGGAGGGGAGTCTGGGGTGGGAATACAGCCAGGGAGGAGCCGCAAAGCAGGGAGGGGCTTTGGGAGGGTGACGGCTTGTGATCCCTCCTGGGGGAGTCCCTGAACCTGATGTTAGACCAGGGAACGATGCTGTATCTTGAATAACATTTTAGCCTCTGCGACCTCTGGGATTTTCTCTTATGGCTCTTACTTTTCTAGGCTTATCATGTTTGACAGTGAAAATGATGCATTATTTTTCCTCAAAAAATTTTAATAGAATGACTCATCCAGCATCTTCATTATTGGCAGAAATTAAAATTGAAGACATAAAAGAATGGATTGATTTAAAGGCAGAAGGAATTTCCCATTATCCCACTGTTTCTATTTAACAGTAGCCGCAACTCAAGTCAGAATGCTTTTGAACAAGTCAGTCTGTAAACGCTAAGAAACACACATAATATAGTGAAAAGTTCACCTAGGAAGGCTGCAGACATGTTGGTAGAAAATTCAGGGCCGGCTGGGGATGGAGCTTAGTGGTAGAGTACTTACTTAGCGTGTGCGAGGGCCTGGAGTCAATTCTCAGCACCACAAAATAATAAATTTGTTTATTTGAAAAAAAGGTTCAACCCATTAGTCTGCCATTTGCAGAGCAAACCACAGGAGCACAACCATGTTACTGCCTCCCAGCGGTAGGAGGAAGCATCACACCACAGCGCGGCCAAAACGGGGCTGTACATTCACTGTGGAAAAAGGGCAACCATTCGCCCATAGGCAGGACACAATGTTCTAGTTTATGGTAACCTATGGCCTTAACTAATGGAGGCATTGCCACAGTATCAGGCAAATGACCCATGTTAGTGATGGAGTTAAATAAATCAACAGCTAGATTACTGAGGACCGTTTTGTGCACTGCAAATTTAATACATAATAAACGTCCTAGAAATCAAGGAAAAAAAGCAAAAATCTGGTAGATAACACACTACCAGAACACAAACAAAGTAACCTTCACAGTGGCCACAGCTGGGACATTTTACCAATGGATATTATTATTTTTTTATTATTATTTTTTTTTATTTTTTAACCAAGAACATGTATTGGTACATTGTCCATATATTGATCACATTTAACGTGTTTGTTTTGTACCTGTACATGGTGTCTCTTGGTTCTCCCCCCTACCAATGGATATTAAATAAGAGCTGCTTGGAGCGTTTATAAACCATTGAAATGAAAATGTATAGAAGACAATTGGTAGCAGTTTACAGATAGAGTAACACCTGTTGCTACAGGTAAGTAAGGAGGGGCCTTCGCTCTGAACCACATTCCCAACCTTCTTCTATTTTTTATTTTGAGATAGAGTTTTGCTAAATTTCTGAGTTACCCAGGTTGGACTCTAACTGGACTCTCTTGCAATCTTCCTGCCTCAGCCTCCTAGCATGCTGATATTATATGGAGTGCTCCACCATGCCTGGCTCTATTTGCTTTCAATGATGTGGAAGTATGACGTATTTCCTTCAGCATTTTTGGTCTATTTTTATTCTGTGTCACTTAATTCTTTTTTCATTTACCATGACTACCTATCTGGGAATGCATTCAAAGTTCTACTTTGCTCTTTGTTTATACAAGTTTTGACTGCCAAATTTGCCTTTCACATTTCATATTAGAAGAGCACCAAAGCTATTTCCAATGCGGTTTCACTCCTCATATTCACTGGAAGGCAGTTCTGTGACGTTCCTGCAAAGCCCGAGTAGCGAGAGATTTAGTTTTCCAGTAAACAGGCTTTGCTTTGTGACCTGCTCGCCAGTACCGACGATTCTACTTTGACTTCAGCTTTGTGATCTGATATTTCCCTTTTAGGATTAATAGATTATACTGCATATCTAGAACTTTAAAACTCACTTTCAGTACTGGTTAAATTTACAAAAAACTAGTCAGCATCTGAATATATGTGCACTTTTTGCAGGACAGTTAATGTGATACTTACAACCTGTAACTAATACCTAGAGTGATCTAAGAGTGTTGGTTTCCCTGCAACCGGGAATTATCTCACTGGTGTAAGCATAAATATATTGAAATATATTTATTTTAATGTAACTTTCATCTTGATGCTATTTGTTTAACAACAAAGAAATTGGCAAATGAGAACTTGAGGAATTATGAGCATACTGCATTGATTAAGACTGATATAGGACCCAAAATATTAATTTAACACCAAACACTACTTTGTGAGTCTTGAATTCTTCCTTCTTTTTCTCAGGAAAGAAGTATGCAAATTATTAACAAACTTGGGGAAAGAAATAAAATTAATAGTTGATTTTAAAATTTCTGTTTGTTAAGGTTTCTCAGAAAATTTCAAATCTCTCACTTTGATTTCATGTATTTGATGTCTTTTGTTGCCTTTCCTATTGGAAAGAAAATTGAAATAATACAACCTGAACTCCCAGGATCACCTTTCAAGATTAACAAATGTTAACGTACTAAAATATTTTCTTCAGATCTTTCTTTATACAAAACAAATAAAGAGTTGTTGGTAAAGCAAGGTCTCTCCCTTCGAACCTGTCCTACTTGGAGCGGGGAGGAATGGAGGGGAAGCCCCGTGTGCTCTGCAGCCCCACGTGGAACTTTTCAAGGCACTGGGACACTTCCATTACACTAGAAACTGCCACTCGTTTTGTTTGCCCTTCAGCTTTGCAGACTGTTTGGGGAAGATGCAGAGATGCGCAGGGACCCTGGAGCCGGCTGAAACCTTGCCATGCGTTGTGCTCAGCCCTGCAGGACTTTCTTCCACTCTCTGGTCCCCAGTTTCCTTATCTGAAAAATGAAGGTGGTTCACTGTGGAAACCCGAGACGTGAATTCCCAAAGCTTTACAACAAGAAAAGTTAGATGTACACAGGATTCCCTCGGAAGACTCCTCCAGGGGGACAGGGACCTTCCAGAATTAGCAAGCAGCACAAACTGTTTTTGTATCATTGGGTATTCAGCCAGTTTCTACACAAATGGCTGTTTTCATCCCAAGAGCATTTTGAGGCAGTCATGACATCCGGGAAGTTTCGCCCTGTTAACCATTTAATCATGTAACACTCCCTTGGAAAAAGCTATTTCATACCCAAGCGCATCTTTTTGCGGTTTGATGCAACTTCTCCTTTTAGAACCCAAGTCTGCTTAGACAGCAGGCAGAAGAAAGCATTTTTTCAGTTTTACTTCCATTTTAAACCTAGTATAAAGAGTGTGATTTTGAAACTTCCTGAATATTAAAATTGCTGGCTCTGGTTCAAATTGACTGTAAAATAGCTGAATTAATAGGGAGATGGAAGAAAAAGGGCCAGATGGAATTGGGCTTCACTACGGCCCTGGCAGGCAGGAGGCTCAGAACCTCAGGAGGGCACCGCAGGGTCTCCGGCGTCCTTCCACAGCCTGGGCGTGTCCAGAGGGCAACAGTTTTAAGCACCTAATAGATAACAGCCTGAAGGGAGGCTCCCTTGACTCTTGGTCAGCTGGGCTGCTCTGTCTGTTACTGTCTGATGATGTGATGTGGTTACAGCCGACGGGATCAGGGTGAGACGGAGCTGCCTGGCCATGTACACTCCAGCAAACTTCTCTTCTTAAAAGGGGGACCGTGACTTTCTTTTCTGTCTCTGTGATGGGGTCCAGGCTGCCCCCGAAACTCCTTGGGCTCACGCCATCCTCCTGCCTCAGCCACCAGAGTAGCTGGGTCACAGGGCACGCAGCTCTGCACCTGGCTGACAGTGACGTTTTGATTGTTGTGAAAATTAGAGTTAATATGTTAAAAGCATCCAGTACGAGCCCGGGATAAGTTGCCTGCCAATGAATACGGGCTGTTATTAAACAGAAGACTATGAATGAGGTAAGAGAAGACACAGATTGTGTGCACGGTGGAAATCATGATTAGGGTATCAGTTACCAGAGCCAGAGAGTTTTGACCTAACTCTTCACAAAGTGATACTGTCTTCCCCGCTGCCTCCATTTCTCTGCTCAAGGTTTTCTGCTGTATTGGGTCTGTGTGTGGGAGGCATTGCTCCTGTGGGTTTTGTGTTACTTCTTTGGGAATCACACTGTTGCCTGAAATGTTACAGTGCAGCTCTTCACTGATCACTGTGCCCTCTCTGGGGTCAGAGTGGATGAACTTACTTATTTTAACTCAGGGCATATGTGGGAGTTTTTGGCTACTTTGATTTTTCTCAGCAAATTAGCTCCACCAGGAAGGCTCGAGGTTCTGACAGGCATCAGCCCAAGCCTCACTTAGAACAATCAGAGGTACTGCAGGGTTTGGAACCGTGTCAATTTTATCCAACAGGCTTTCTTTGGAGATAGGACAAATGCCAACTCCAACTCTTGACAGAGGCTTAGAGACAGCAGGAGAAGACGAAGATTTGCGTGCATTGTGAACAGGAAGAGGGCTGCTGTGTTAATGAGCAATGTGCCTGCTTACAATATTTTGTTATCTTGGACAGGAAAATGAATGGTAAGAAAATCTGTCTGTTTTCACTCTTTGCAGCAAATGTATCTCTTTGTTTCCCAGCCAAAGGGGAAGAGAAATCATTGTGACAATCCCACATAATAATGATCTAAAATTTTATATTTCACCTGGGATTTGTTTTTGTGCTTTACAAGTTGATATGCACCTGACAGTCTGAAATGGCACTTCTTACCAAACAAGGACACCGCGCCATAAAGCGAGGGAAGCACAGGACGTGCTAAGAAGCTGAGTTCCACGTCTCTTTCCTGTCTCGTTCCCAAAGGCTCTCAGGCAACGTGGAAACAGACACCTTTCAGACTGGGCTCACCACGCAGACCCTCTTGGTCTCACTCTCGTCCCTCGCAAACATCCCACCTCTGCTCAGAGGAAAGAGGGACGAATGAACTGAGATGCACACGAAGAACTAACCTAAACCCAGAGGACACTGGGAACGAAAACGCACAAGCAAGACTCGCTGTAGGAATCTGGGTATCGGGACAGGAGCAAGGCAACCACGTGATCACATGGCTGCCGGTTACAAACAGCACTGTGATTTTCAGGCCACGCCACCAGTCCGCTGGCGTCCCCATGGAGTTTTAACGAGTTTGAACACGTGTATAATAAACGCTTGCTCTATGACATTCAATTTCAACTCAGTTTTTAAAAGACATTAGTAGTAACCCATGCAATTTTTTCTCATTTCAATTTTTTAAATTTCATTTCTAAGTTTGATCACTTAAATATGGGATGTTTTTAGATCTTAGAATCTAGGCGTTAACATGCAGTTTAAAAGACTTTTGTGGGTAACATTTATTAAAATATCTTACTTATTATTCACGTCCCATTTTCCATTCATATACTTTAGAATTTATTCCAATGCTTTCCCACCGGAATTTATTTTAAAGTAACCCTGGCATCTAGTTACTGCCACTTATTTTCTCTTAAAAGTGATACTTGTAAATTATTTTGTTACCTTTAGTGCAGTTGAAATGAATCATGTCAGTTTTTGTATATGTGTACAGAAGCATCTATTCATATGGTTCTTTATCCTATATTAAGCATTTCTATGTTAGAAATCAGCCTGAGTTTGGGAGGTGTACCCATCACCTGGACCATGTAACAAAAATGAGATTCTGGGATTAAATCCTTCAACAACTGGCCTTTTCTGCAGACAGGTGACTGGTTTGTTAGGTGCCTTTTTCCCTCGCGGGGTTGAGGATTGAGGCCCGACTGCACCTGTGCCAGGCAAACGCTCCAGCCCTGAGCCACACTTTCAGCCCAGGTAGGTGTCTAGGAATCATGTTGGTGACTTTGTTTCTCCTTACAGTATAGACAGCAAGAGTGAGCCCTGAGCAGGGCAGGGCAGAGGTGACTACTTTAGGAGATGCGAGTCAGTATTCCAGAGGATGACACAGTCACGTGAGCAGATGTGCTAGCCTTGGGGAGTTCTTTCTTGGAAGGCCTTGCTGTCTCCCTCCCATCCTGCTCCTGGGTCTGCGAGGGGACAGCAGGGCTCTGGAGGCCCACAGTGACCCCACAGCACGGGTAGCGAACCTTTTGGAGCTTTCACACAGCCGGCTGCAGCATGCTTGCCATCTCGGTTTGCTGCCGCTCCCCTGTAGTCTGGGATATTGTCAGCGCCCACTCCTGTTGCTAGAGAACAGAGTGAGGAAAGGAAACTGAGGCAAGAGTTTTGCATCCTATCAGGACACCAAAAATACAGCCTTCTTAACAGATAGGATTTTTTTCTTTGTGCCTGGGATCAAACTCAAGGCCTTGTGCTTGCTAGGCAAGCACTCTAACCACTGAGCTAAATCTGCAGCCCCAACAGATAGGATTTTACTGGCATGGCTATTTTTAATCCGCGTGCATATGTGATAAACTTCAAATGTTCCTGCAGGGTTTCAATGAAATAATATGTCTATATAGTTCATCGGCTTGTGACGCAGCGCACAGATCCTTGCACTGGAGCTTATTCGTCCTGACTGTGTTAGGAACGCAGCCCGAGGGGAGACCCACTGTGACTGCCGTCTGTCTCTGCCTCTCCACTGGGGTCCTCTTCCAGGGACAGTCCCTGGCCCGGCGTGGAAGCCGGCAACAAATCCAGACAGATGATCCAGGGAAGCTGCAACCGTAAAGCCCAGCGCGATCCATCTCAGAGCCTCCTGCAGCGTCTGGCGACCTTGTTACCTTCTCAGTATCAGAATGCAGCTCCAGGCTTCTTGTGGCAATGAAATGATATGGGGGCCATCGCTGGGGGCCAGGCAGCCACAGGGAGGCCACGGTCCTGCCAGATGTCTCCACACTCTTGCCCAGGGACACTCTGTTGCTCCCAGTGTCCTCGTGGCTCCAGGGAGGTGTGTGGGGACTCGGTCTCCGCCTGCCTCCTTTGGTCTTGTCTTGCTAACCTCTCGGTCCTGGGAGCTGCCCGGCAGAGGGCTCAGATTTCAGCCCAACATGTGTTTCCTCGCACTGAAAGGGGCACCGCTTAGTAGAGTAAACACCAATATATCTGAGGACCAGCAGGCCCGATGAACTGATTAGTATCAAAGAGAGCCGGGCTGTAAACAGTAATTGGCTGTTTTCTGAGAAAAGGTAGAATTGCTTTAGGACAGGGTCTTGCATTGTTGGTTGGCTCCTTTGGAGGAGAAGCCACCCTCTGGCACACCGGGGCAAGACAATGAATCACTCCTTCTTCTCTCTCCCTTCCCGCCGCTGGCACGGGCAGACACTGCACCACTGAGCTGCATCCCAGCCCACATCCTCTACGTTTTCAATTCTTTTCTTTGGACAGGAAGAACAGGTTGAGCTATCCTCTTTCAAATTGTAATGTGTAAGTTTCTCTTTGACTTTTTGACAAAGTAAAAGTGAAGGAGTCAATGTCAGACAAATAAAGGACACTTCCAATGAAATGAATGCAGAGTAATATAAGACGCGAGGGAAGCTAATATTTTATGTAAGTTTGGAATATATGGAGAATTAAAGCTGCTTTGTACACACAGGGCTGGGATCAATTTGGGAGTAAAGATATGTAATAAAGAAGGGGACAAGTCTATTTGGCATTATTTTCTATATTAAAATGTGTGAACTGTATAATTTTAAAGAGGTAACAGCAATAGTGAGTATTGAGACATACTGTAAATATGGCAATAATGATCAGTCTAAGTAGCTGTGCATAGTGGGGCACACCTATAATTCCAGCACTCTGGGAAGTCGAGGCATGAAGGTTGAAAGTTACAGCCCAACTTGGGCAATTTAGTGACTTAGTGAGAGCCTGTCTCAAAATGAAAAAATAACAAGAGCTCGGGATATAGCTCAGTGTGAAGGCTCTGGGTTCGACTCTTAGTACCAAATAAATAAATAAACAAAAACAAGTAAAATCAATGCATGTTTCTCTTATTCCAGCTTTTCTTTTGCCACACTAATCTTGCGGATGGTCTCCATCCTTCTTTTCCGCCGGCTGATGACAGATGCGTCACACAGAGGCTGAGATCTCTAGCCCAGATGCGCCTTGCTGAGGTGAGCATCCGTGAGAAGTCCCTTCCTCCACCGCGCTTTACAGATACAGAAAAACTGCAGTTTCCAAAGGCATACTTTATAGTCCATATCTATGAATTTCTCATTTAAATTTTTATAAAAATCTTACTAACAACTACAGTAATCCAATTTGCATCCTTTAGCCCAAAGGTTATTTGTTTACAAGAGTTGATTTAAAAATCTTTGTTCTAGATGTTTTATGGATGTATTTAAAACTCTCTATAAAATAGCATAGACTATTCCCTGTGAATTTACCCAAGAGAAGCAAATAATAGCACAATAACTGAAGTTCTGAAAATGGGCTCATTCCTCTTCCCAAATTGTTTTTGATATTATTTCTTTTTCTTTTTTTTTAAAGCAGGAGGGAAATTCAGAGTAACGTGTGTTAAATAACACATTCATGTCTGAAGATTTCTAAAACTTTCTCCAAGATTTAAACCATTTCTGGAAACAATAGTTTAAAAAATGATTCATTCCACTGAGATTTTTAAACATAAATTTTTGAAGCACTAGTTCTAGGATTATGAAGATTAATAAATCAAAAATCATTTTGATATCTATGATGCTACAGCACTATTCTAAAATGCATAGAAAGTTATTTGTAAGCTTCTTCCACTGTCTCCTGTATTTTAAATTTTTAAAAAAGGAAGTTTAAGATTAAGAAAAGTATTTAGTGGGCTGGGGATTTAGCTCAGTGGTTAGAATACCTGCCTTGCAAGAACAAGGACCTGAGTTCAATCCCCAGCACCAAAAAAAAAAAAAAAAAAGAAAAAAAAAGAAAAGTATTTAGTGAAATAACATTAAAGTTTCAATTTTTAGAGCCACTTTGAAATGGAGAAAAACTCAAAGAAACATAGACATATTAAATCATTGTATAAAAATAATTTTTACTGGCTGGGGATTTAGCTCAGTGGTTAGAGTGCTCACTTTGAAAGCACAAGGCCCTGAGTTTGATCCCTAGTGCCCCCAAAAAAAAAAAAAAATTTTTTTTTACAAGGCTTTAAGCCTTAGAGGAACTTTATTACACTTTATATATGTTCCGTATTTTTATTTTCGCTTTTCTGTTATTAGTAGTCTTCACACATTGTTTTAGTTAAGTCTTTATCTCTTGTGTTTTGTTTTTTTAAACAGAATTGAAAGTGCTTTCAGATTTTGTTTTTTTAGGATTGAGATGAAATACTTCAAGATTTTCCTGTAAAAGATGAAAGTGTTAAGAAAGCAACACTTTTGAAGTTTTAGTAACAGCCTGGGGACTAGCACTAAGCTTTTTAAGAAAAAAATAGAATACTTAACGCATGCATTGTCATGCGTTCTGTGAAGCTCCGAGGCGAGACAGGAGTTCCAGGGGGACTGATTGTGGAAACACACTGCTCCATTCAACCACCAGGGGGCACACGAGAACACACAATGACAGGAAGGTTACCGGTCAGGGAGAGCGCTGCGCTTCGTCGCGCACTGGGGCAAGATGTTTATCGTGAGTCTGCTGATAAGAAGTAAAATCGCATTTCGAAATTGGAAAACACGAAGTTTGAACTCACGATGGAAAGTCATCTACATTGCTGAAAATGAAAAAATAGAAATTTAAGTAAATGCTTCTGAATATATTTTTTTTTTTTTTAGGTTTTTAACGCAAGCTTTAACCGGTAACGAAGGACCATGCAGAGTGTGGCTTCACTTACATGAAGTACCCTGGACAGGGAAAGCTGTGGAGACAGCGCTTGGCGGGCCCAGGACTGGGTTGTGCGTGAGGTCTGCGGTAGCAGCTATGGGGCTGGGGTCTCCTGGGGCACCAAAACTCCGGTCAAGTTGATCATGGTGATGGCTGCACAACTCTGAGTATATCAAAGCTCACTGAGTTGTACACTTCAAAGAATTGTTATACGAATTATATCTCAACGAAACGTTTTTAAACAAGAGCTTTAAACTGTGGAACATTAGAAATGCAAACGTGGGAGTGGCCAGATTTATCTTCTAGTGGTTATTCATGGATTTTTGATAATCACTTATAACATGTCTTCATGCCCTGAGTCTCTGTCGAGAATTTTTAAGCAAACACAGGACCATTTGTTGATTTCCCAAGCAGCTCCCCGGGAGAGGAGCTTTTCACCCGCGCCATCGTGCCCTCTGCTTGCTCCAGCGCCGGTCCTGTTGGTCACCCCAGTGCCGGGGCTTCCTCTGCAGGGCCTGGCGTCCTGGGGCCTCTCGGCTTAGGGTGACTTCCTGCAGCTCCCAGTCTGTCCCCACTTCCCAGCAAGCTCCGCGTGGCTGACACGCAACCAGACTGAGGACGCAGAAGCGGCTTCGTTTCCAACACTTGCTGAGTGTGTTTTGGAAGCAGATGTTTGAACGTTCTGCTAAATTACTTGCACTTAGAAATCTGAATAAAACGTTATATTTTAAAGTTCTAATAAAATTAGTTTCTCTTTTATTAAAAATACCCAAATGAAGTTATAAGAGTTTCAAAATTAGAATTTTATGTGTAATGAATGACACAGAAAGCAGTCAGTTCATATATATTTAATAACCCTTTCGTCTACCTATGCCCCTTGAATTTTTTACTCCACGTTTTTACATTTAGGAAAGTGAGGTATGTATTTTTCAGACATAGGAACATTTTCAGAAAAATATGTTTTGAATCACAGAAAAATTCCAAATTGATTATACTCCTTTACCTCTTTATGAAGAAAAAGGCGGTTCACTCCTAAACTCTATTTCCCGAATTATTTATTAATTACATAGCCAAGGATTCTAACGGAGCAGTTTTCTTTTCCTCTTCTAGATAAATACTTTAAAAACCACAACATTTAAAGACCCCATATGCCTGGCTCTCCCAGACACTGTACAATCACACAGCAGTATCCAGCCCTCGCAGCAGGCTGGAGACGAGTTGGTGAAGTGGCTGAAGTTTGTCTTGACACTTTGTTGCTTTTCCCGGGTGAACCAAGCCCCACGGGCACCGACCCGTTCCCTTCTTGTCTTCCTGCCTCCTCCCCACTTCCAGAATGCCGAGGAAGGCGGCAAGCAGCAGGCGGGAGGCAGGAGCAGGGTCGCAAACGCGGAGGGCGCAGCCTGGGCCAGGAGCGTGTGCGGTCTGCCCGTCGGGCGGGGGCCACAGCGGCTCGTCGGTCTGGAGACTTGAGCCTCGCTGCCGCGGGCCGCAGCTCTCAGGTGCGGAGCCTTCGGAGGGTCAGAGCGACCCGTGGGAGCCTTCCAGGGACGGCAGATCTCGGAACTGGCCAAGCCACCCAGGCTGGCTGGGCGACCTCCCGCCTGCGAAGGCAAGTGCTTTGATCTTGGTTTTTTTTTTGCAGTTAGGCTATGCTGTATTTCCCCAGGAACAAACGGCTGCCATGCCGCTATTTTCTCTTCCCTCCCCTTCCTTTCGCTTCCCATCTCTCTTTCTGAATATGCTTTGCTCACCTAAATGCTTTAAAGGCACCGAACGTCTCTCTGCCTCCCCTCCCTCCCTGCCTCTTTTGCAGCACTGGGCTTGAACCCGGGGCTGCACGCAGACTAGCACGCCACCGAGCCACAGTCCGCTCGATTTTCATTTTCGAGACAGATCGCCTCGTGTTGGGGCTCTTCCTGGCTCAGCCTCCTGAGACGCTGGGACCGCGGGCAGGCGTCACCTCGCCGGGCCGCGACACCCCCGAGAGCAGTCTGCGGCCCTCCCGTCCGCTCGGCCGGCCGCGCCCCCGCCCGGGCGCGCACCATCGCGGGCCGGCCGTGCGCACGCGCAGTCTGCGGCGGCTGCCGAGCGCCCGCCGCCCGGGAGGCCGCGCCCGGAGGCGCCGGCGCGGGGGTCCCGGGCGACTTGCAGGAAGAATGCGTCGAAGACCGTGACCGGAACGCACGCGCTGCTCGGTGGAAAGCTTGCGAGCTGGCGGGCGGAGCCAGACGTTGCTCAGGGTCGCCGTCCCTCCTTTGGCTCGGATCTGCGCAGGGCAAGAGGCGTGCACCGTGCAGGCGCGAAGCGGCGGCCGCGACGCGGAGGTTGGAAGCCGAGAGCGGCTCGTAGACACACCGGGCCGGAAACCTGGAGTCCCGAACGGGGCCACGCGGCGAAGCTCCGCGGCCGCCACGTCGCGCGCCCGCCACCCGGCCGCTGAGGCGACGGCGCCGGCCGGGTGCGAAGTCCCGCCCGGACGCCGGCAGAGCGCGCATGCGTACGCGCCCCGCCGCCCGCTCCTTCCGCGCCGGCTCTGCCCGCGTGTCTTCGGGGCCCTGAAGTGGGCCGAGACGCTCAGCCGCGGAGCGTAGTGTTGGCAAGCGATTCGGGAAAACAAAACGATCACGGCATCGATACACACGCTTACCTCTCAGTAGAGCTCTTTAGTTATCAGTGTGTCTGGTGGTTGCATTTTAATTTTCCCACTAATACGTATCTTGGTGGGTGTAGGCAAAGTCTGTGCGCGGAACGGAAGGAATGAACAAGTCAGGGTTAGGAGCACCATTGGGAGCAAGAAATAGTTCAGTTATGTCTATATCCGTGAAATAGAACCACAGAAGTCGGACTTTCACGGGGTATTATGCAGTGTGTTTATGCTAAAGATCGCAACACAATTGTGCCTTTTACTCTGTCTAATGGGTCATAAATGTTTCTCCTATGGTTCCTTTTGGCTAGTTTAGTATTAACTGTTTCCTACTTTTGAATTCTACACGCCACAACTTGCTATAACTTAATCTAATTTCAGATATTATACTTTTCCGGTCAGTGGATGTGTGCAATATTCTCTGAGGGAAGGGAGTGGAGTTTTTTTTAGCTCTTCCAGATGTCTAATTCTGAACCAGGCTGTCTGGTCCTTAAGCTTTTACACTGTAAACACACTTGAGAAAACTCTGCACGCAGCTATGCCAAATATGTCCTGATTCAGTAGTCTTCCCTGTTTCGTGGCATGGCTGGGTGAGCGCCTTCGCCCTCTGAGTCCGCTGTGGCCCTCTTGGAGGCTGGCCAGGGCACCGGGACCAAGCTGTCTGGCACCCGGGCTGCTCTGGGCATAACCTGAATTCAGGCTCTCTCTGCCTTCCCAGCAGCGAGCAGATGAAGGGGAAATGGGTTCTTTTCTAAGCTTGGGATTCACTAGCGAATACTTTCATTTTCCTATGTAAGGCCAGTCTGCCTTGTGGTAAAGAGGGAGTGATGGCTTTATTAAAAAAAAAAAAAAAAGATTGGTTTCCATAAATCAAATCCCCCCCAAAGTTTAAAGTGGTTTTTTTTTGTACTTAAAACAATTAGTGTTCTTTTTAGTATTTTATTGTAAGTGTGAAATGTGTGGCCGTGCCTAATTAAATTACATACCCATGTGCTCATTCCCCAGTAATTGACACCCGGCTCCCTGGGGAGGCAGGAGGAGGCTCGGTGTGTTGTGGTGTCGGGTGATGTGTGCAGTGGGAAGTCCCTGACGTCCATTTGCAGGAAAGTGGCCCAGTAGAGTGCAGAGGGCAGGAGTGTAAAAAGTGGGGACTAGGATATGTGACAATACTGTCCATGTAAACTGCAGTGCACCAGTCCAGGATGTGTGCGAAAGTGGACCTGTTCCAGACGCATTGCGACAGCTGCCTGTGGGGACGACGGGTGGACGGGGTGACCGACGTGGCCAGGAAGGGATGTCTGCAGACGTTTACCTCAGCAGGTGAGAGATGGTCCCACTCAAAGTAGTCAAATCACTAAGAGGAGGATCTTACCCCTTAGAGACTCAGGCTCAAGAAACTCACACGCAGAAAGGCCGAAGTGGATGCCGTTATAAGCGGACTGTCTGGGACCCCGGCCAGTTTCTAGAGGGAGCAACTGCCGGCACATTGAGGCCATTTGCTGTTCACTGTCATTTTGGTGCATGCTCAAAGTTTAATTTGGTTTTACAAAAATGAGACTGTTACACCCGTCGTTCTGCATATTGCTGTTTTCACTTAGGTGCACATAGACTATCCACCTATCTACCTATCTTCTGTCATCTATCTATGCATCATTCATCACCTACTATTATCTATCATCTATCATTATCTGTCCTCTGTTGTCTTTTATTGTCTATCATCTACCTTCTATGGATCATCTATCATCTATCAACCTACCTGTCTATCTGTCTGTCTATCTCCTATCAGCTCATCTATCCTCTATCTCTCTAACGGTCCTTCCGTATCTATACATATGAATCTACTTCCTTTCTCCTTCTTTCTTTCTTTTCTTTTCTCTTCCTTCCTTCCTTCCTTTCTTTGTTTTTAACTTGCTGATAATGGGGAACCGCTTTGAAATACGAGACAAGCAGGCCGACTGTGCTGCCCCATTTCCTACTTCCAGCTTCCGGTTTTGTGAATGTCATTGTCATTTCCCTGCCTGATGGTCGATCCCGTGTGTCCGCTCTTCGCGCTGAGCTCGATACTCCCGAGCCCAGTGTGTCCCCTCTGCTGACTCCGGGGGGCTTCCTGTTGCTTCCCCGCTATCTTCTCCTCTTTGTCTTCTTTTTTGTGGTCGACCTGGAGAAGGCCTGGTCGGCCTGGATTCTCCCTGCACGTGACTTATTCCTTCTGCCTGAGTCACCATCGCATTCTTTCCTTTCCCTTCAAGAGGGTAAGTTTCTTCACTGAAAAAAAAAAAGGTGAAGTGTTGATCGACTTTGAAAGTCTCTTCTGCTGTGTTCCTTTTCTTGTCGCCTTTTAAGTTTGTGTCTAGTATTGGTTTGTAGTGCCATCACTCGAGTTTCATAACTGTTTTTCACTGGAGTTCCTGCAGTTTTTCTCAAGGCTGTGCACGCCGCTGACTCTGTTTTCAGCAGATGGCTTCTCCTGTGGGCTGGGCGCCACTGGGGCAGGGAACTTGGATCAGGATCTGGGAAAATTGTCAGACATCCGCCGTCAGCAAGGAGAGAAAAATCCTGTGGGGTTTTCTGGAGACTGGAGACGAGATGGCACGGGAACGGTCAGCCCCGGGGCACGAGGACAGACTCAGGCTGCTGCCAGGAACCACGAGGGCCGCGAGGTTCTGTGTCCATGCTAAGCAAGCAAGTGATGCTGCTTTCTCTTTTCCAGAATCCACCAGCAGTGTTTTCTTTGCATTTCTTAGCCAATGCCAGCCCATAGGAAAATGATCCTGCCGTCGGGCTAGATTTTCTAAATTGGGAGGGCGTTCCAAAGTCAGACCTATTGTCCATCCAGTACCAAACTGCCTGAAGACTTGGAGGAAGGGCCTGCTGAAAGAGACACTTCCCTCTCTTTCTCTCTCCCTGCCCCCCCACTTGGGACTGTTCTTAGGGCCTTCTGCATGTTAGGCACATGCTCTACCACTGAGCTACATCCCCACTCTATATTTTCTTTCTCTTCTACTCAGAGGAAGATTTTGGAGAGCAGAAGATGGAATTGGATGGTTCGTTGCCTTTCAGGAAGTGTAAGGCCTCAGAATGAAGGTTTTCTAGAACTAACTTTGGCAAAATTAGTCGGAGCTTTCACAAAACTCCCTACAGATTTTGAAGATTTTATTTTCTTCCATAGCCTGAAAGCTAAACATTTTCTGTCTTTTGATTTTGTCATCTATATATTTAAAATAGTCTTTAGTGTATATTCTTCTAGCAAAGAAAAGGATAGAAACACAAATTAACTTTAGATATTGCTGGAAAAATACACGTTGAAGATCCTAAGCTAAAAATGTTGGTAGGGCTTGGGGTGCAGCTTGGTGATACCGTACTTGCCCAGCAGGCTCCAGGTCCTGTATTCCGTCCCCAGCACCTCAAAAAATCCACTGGTTGCTACTTCCCTGAGTGACTGGGGTGCCCCAACATTGTCTGCATGGGAACCCCCAAATTGCCCCAAGATCCTGTATGATGAAAGTATAGTGCCTGTTGCAATTCTGAGACCAGTGTCCACCCATCGGACTGTGCTTGAGTCGTGTGAAGTTTAATAGCTTTGAATTAGTACTCCTGACATCTTATTGTCTTTTTGTTTGATTGTTTGCTTTTGCTGCTGTTAATAACAACAGTAGTTTTAAAAAATTTTTTGGTGTGGGTGGAGATGTAGTTCATTTTTGTCTATCCACCTCAGAGCCAGGAACTTTGGAATAATTGCCAATGTCCTTTTGGTGTGTATGTAACTAATCACATCATCCACGTATGATGGAGACGGTTGCCTCTGCTCTGTACGTGTCCCATGGTACATGTGTGTGACAGGGTGCGTCATTGTTAACAAATATTTATTTTGCCCCAATCCAGGCTCCACGGATGTGCTGGCACTTGCCACATCCAAACAGGCTGAGGACTTCTGTGCACGGTCGGGCTCAGACCCTGGAACTCAGAAGAGAGCCCAGTTCTCCAGGGGGGCCTCCCGAAGCCCATGTCCCTGCATGCGGAGCCCAGGGAGTGGAAGCCCGACCCCACACCTCAGCTCAGAGCACGCCCAGAGGAGCCCAGCCAGGCACCACATGTCAGTCCTGTGTCCTGCTGTGCCCTTGCAGAGAGATCTCATATGCACACCCCATTCCAGGCGCAGCTGCCTGGGGGTGAGGGGGGTGGTGTGGTGGGCATCCCTGTGCGGCCTCTGTGTTCAAAGAAATACCTCGTTATCTGTTGATGGGTATACAGGCTGCTTCCAGAATTTAGCTATTAGGAATTATGCTGCTATAAACATTGGTATGCAAGTAGTGCTGTAGTATGACGTGTTTATCTTTTTGGAGAAGATACCTAGAAGGGGAATGGCTGGGTTGTGTGGGATTTCTACTTTCAGGCTTTTGAGAAGCTCCATACTGATTTCCAAAATGGTCATACTAGTTGGCAATCAACAGATAACTGGATAAATAAAATGTGGTATCTATATGTAATGGAATACTATTTGGCTATAAATAAGGACAAGTTAGAGTCATTTAGAGGAAAATGGATGGACCTGGAAAATATAATGTTGAGTGAAATAAATCAGACTTGCAAGCTTGAATACAGTATGGTATCCCTCATTTGAGTGAGGCAAAATACAAACAAAGAAAATAGTAAATAGTAGATACAAAATGCAAGGGGACAGATCTCACCCAATAGGCAAAGGGTCCAGGGGAATAAGAAGAGGGCAAAGGGGGATGGGAATGGGAAGCCAGAGGAATAATCATGTTCTAAAAACGAGAACCTAATAACCCAAACTCAAAACAGTGACACGTACACGAAGTACTACAGTAACTTCATGTAGTTGCAACTTAATGCTGCATCTATATTTTGGTCTGTAAGTTTGTGTAATTTTGGATAAACTTCGATAAAAATTAAAAAAAAACCTCAAAGAGTCTATTTGTCACTGAAAAACATGTTTGCTTTCCATGTTTTCTGGCTACATTTTCCACGTAAAAGGGTGTCTTCTTTAGTCTTAATTTGAAAGATGGGTTTTTTTTTTAATTTTTATTTTTACCAAGAACATGTATTGGTACATTGTATACATAATGATCATAATCAACATGGTTATTTTGTACCTGTACATGGTACATCTTGGTTTTCCCCCCTCTTCCCCCCTTCCCCTCCCCTCCCTTCCATTCACCCACCCCTCCCTATTTGCAACAAGTGTAGTTACACTTTTCCATTTTTTCCCCTTTCAT
>PVJO010024708.1:0-22131 GCA_004026905.1 Hystrix cristata
CCCTCCCCTCTGCACCCTCCCTCCCTATTTACAGCAGGTTCATTCATCATTTTCCATATTTTCCCATTCCCCTCTCTCCCCTGTTGCCTTTCTGCTTTTCCCCTTCTTTCCTTCTAGTACTCCTCTCCTCTGCACACCATCCTCCTTTTATACAATATCTATTACACCTCTTTGTCCTTATTTACAATTATGGTCTCTCATATCAGAGAAACAATTCGATGTGTGCTCATGAGTGTCTGATTTATTTCACTTAAGAATATGTTCTCAAGAAACATCCATTTATATACGAATGACTCTAGTTTATCCTTTTTTATGGCAGTGTAGTACTCTATTGTTTGGAAAACCACATTTTCTTTAGCCATTTGGTTGTTTGATTCTTATAGGGGCTCACAGCTCAGAGTTTGCCTTGATTCTCAGAGGAAACTTTGGACTAAAGACTTTTCAGCAATACAAGAACTGTTAAAGTTTTAGTGACTTTCACAGATGGATTAAATGCATTTCGTATAGAGGAACATGAGTCTTTGGGAGACAGTGTGTGATGTTATAGTTTAGATTCAGAATGGCCTCCAAAACCTTCGTGTGTTCAAAGGCGGGGCATTGGGAATATTCTAATCATTATCTTTGTGCTGTAGCCTGGTTGGATGTGGGTAACTGGGGGCACAGCCTGGAAAGGTATCTCTCCCTCCCTAGAAACTGCCTTTGTTTCCTGCTTACTGGCTACCACAACATGTGCAGATTCTCAGTCCAGGTCTTCATCACACTGATTTGGCCTTGGAGGCAGTTGACTATAGACTGAAACCTTTAAAAATCATGGACCCAAATAAACCTCTCCTCCTTTACGTTGTGGGTGTTGGATATTTTGCCTCAGAAATGAGAAGATGACTAAGAAAATGCCTTGAAAAAAAACCAAGAAGAAAGATGCCTTCAGGGCATCTCAGGTTTCAGAAAAACTCCACCCAGGGCAGGCTCGAGGGTGCCAGACTGTCAAACTTTCTTTTGAGGAGAAAGTCCAAGGACCCCTGCTTGAGGAGGGCCTCTTAGGGACCTGGTTCCCTGGGACTGATTTAGGTGAACTCAGCCACTTAGGCACTTAGTGGTCCTAGTAGGGGACCTGGATACTGTTTTTACTGACAGTAGAGCTTAGCACTGGCAAATGAAATAGGTTTTACTAGCATGTAGAAAACAAGAGTGGTGGAGTCAGGAAACCTTTCATCCAGATTTCAAAGGAAGGACTAAAAGTCCAGGCAAGACAAGGTGTCTGTGAAAGTAGAGACCCCAGAAAGCTGGAGATACCACAAATGTGAAACACCTGCTGAGGAAGGACACAGGCAGTGAAGAGAGCCAGCCAAAGAGAGAGGCTGTGTGGGCTGCCACCAGAAGGTCACAAGGGTGGGGATGTTCAAACCTTCTGGAACTCTTATTTTATTACTGTGTGCTCTGGATGCCAAATATGGAGTCACAGTACTTAAAGCTTGCCTTGCTGTGCTTTGGTCCTGCTTTGGTCCTGCTTTGGTCCTGCTTTGGTCCAATTCATTTCTATCCCCCATTCCTCCCTTTTGAAATGGGAATGTTTACCCTGTGAGACTGTGAGGAAGGGATTATTGCCTTTCCAATTATTTGTGGGGCAGTTGTACTATGCCAGGCAGAATTACAAACTTGCTATCGTCTTTACTTGGGAATTAAGTGTGGTTTAGAGATGTGCCTGGGTGAAGTTCACAAAGGACAGACTGTGTGCATTAATCCTGTTCTTTCAGCTTCATTAGATTAAGGAATGTGTAGCACATTACTAAAGCACACACCTGGGCGTGTCTGGGTGAGTTGTGGAAGTGTGACCTTGAGAACTATATGTGGTCTGTCTCTAGCACTTTTTCCTTGCTCTGCTTTTAGCTCCATGAACAAAGCAGCTTTGCTCCACCATGTCCTAACACCAAGAAATTTCTGCCTTAGAGCCTGCTGACTATGGACTGAGTTCCCAAAACCGTGAGCCCGATTAAACCGCTCCTGCTTTAACGTGTGAGTGTCAGTTTCTGTGTCTCACTTATGGGAAAGTTAATATAAGAATGGACACTTTCTTTAACATATGTGACATTACTAAACAATAGGCTCTTCAGTTTATTCTAAATTAAAAAAAATCACTTTCTGCTTGAAAATACCACTAAAAGTCAGGTTTTGGAAATTGACACAATCTATTCTTTCTACCAGATCAAGACCACCCTTAAGGAGTCTTATTGATTTCCTCGATATGATTGTCACTTTATAGTCAATGCAATCATTTGCATAATTACATATTTAGAGAAACATGAAAAGCAGATTATTCACTCAGCAGAGCCTGACAGCTCCAGAGGATTTACTGTGCGTTCACTGCAGTAGTCGTCACCAAAAACTGTTAATTCACAAGTACAGCTACTACTTCTACATGTAAATATCTATCATTCATTATCTGTCCTCATTATTTCAAAGGAAAGCCAATTCTATGTGGAACTAATTATTGGACTTATTTGAAAGAAAAGGTTATCATAAAAGAAATGGATTTTTTTCCAGTAACGATGTTTTCAAAAAGAACATATTAATTTAAATACCTTTAAGAAATATGAGCAAATATTCAACAGTATTAACCATGATGCACTTGCTTGTAATTTTCACTTTTAAAACAAGACACAATTTAGAATTAGTGCTCTTGCAAATCTTCTGGTTAATATTTCTCTAATTTAATCTAAAAAATATAGATGCAGCACTTAGTGAGGGAATTTTAAAATGCACAATGTTAATGAATATCTGTCATACACACACATAGCACAATTCAGTGTTAAAATGCTGGTGTAGCATTTCTTTGTTACATAGAAAAGTTAGTTGCTTTGTTTCTTTGTTACATAGAAAAGTTAGTGCACCTGATTAAAAGACATGATGGTATGATTAAGACTATTAATGCACCCATGATAAAAGACGCCAAGGCAATTTTTGTTTTTTTGGTTGCTTTTTTCCCCTATCTATTAAGGATAAATAATGGAAAATATATTCAAGTGTTGTTTTCCCTGCAGTGTTAGAGATAGATGATAGATAATTAGATTGTAGATAATAGACAGGCAGACAGACAGATAAATAGTGTTAACCAGATACCTTAATAGTTTATTTTTAGTTCCTTGCTCCTTGTTGTAGTGAGTAGGTAAACATACATTTAACAATAAAGTGAATGTTAAAGAAGAGAACTCATTACTGTGAACATATTTTAACTTCTAAAATGAAAATATGAATTGAATTGTTTATTTCATATGAAAATTTTCAGGTTATTTGTGAGCACAGATTATCTCATGGAAAAAAGTTACATATTTTTCCAACACGTAAGACTCAGTTTTCACTAGTGTCAGAAATTGGGGTGACTTCGGCGTGTCCTTTAAAGGACATGCACTTTTTGTGCTTTTCCTCTTTATTAGTTCCATCTGTTCCTGATGCTGACAAAGGTCCCTCAATTCAGGCAACAGTACTTTGTAATCCATTTTGAGTACCACAACATACACCCTCTCTTAGTAACAACTTTCTTTGAGTTTATTAATCCAATATGCAGTGATGACACAATTTTCTTCTAACCTACAGTCACTGTGAAAGGATTAATAATACAAAATATATAATTCAAATATTCTGAGAAAAACACTCTAAATAAAATTATTAATTTTAATTTTGAGAATACTGAAACTGCTCCTTTATCAAAGAAGGATAGTCGATATTAGTCATACAGTATGATCCTTTTGAGGTGTCTTGGTAACATCATAATGCAATATCCTAAGCAAAAGATCTTTGAAGACAATAAAGTTTTATTTAAGTATAAGTGGCCTTTGGATATTAGAATTATTAACAGTATATTTATATTTTTGATAATACTTTTGCTTTTCTTAAAAGTGAAAAATCTTTGAAATAGGCTCACAGATTTTATATCTACCTATTTAATTTTACTAATGTCAGTTATATCATCAAGAAGCTAAAGTGATTTCTTAAGAATGTTTAATAATTATTTTACTGGAAAAAATAAGCTTTATTTGTAACAAACTGAACAGTATAAAATAAATATAGAGTCTATGTAACTACATAAAATTATCCATGTATTAAAGATAAAGTTAAATATATGTGTATATATACACATTTTTTTCAAATTTTAATTGCTTCTATTTTAGGACTTTTTGTTCATTTTTCCATTCTGCCTTAGAAAACTCATATTCCTTGTCTGCAAAATACAAGGCTTTGTTTCATGCTTCATTGCAGTATAACCTAATTTTGTGTCAAGGAATATTGTAGGCCTAATACCTTCGAAATTTTGGAGCAAGTTTGCACCACTTACAAGAGATGGTCATGCACAAATCTTCCCCAGTCTGAGTGCAGTGCTAGTCTATCACTGAGAATTAGTCAATGGATGATACTAACTGAACATTTACCTACTATAGTCTTTATAGAATGAACAGTGAGGGTACCTGTAAGGTTGATTGAGAGTTCAATAAGAAATACAGAGTTTCCTATTTCAACTTTTCTTTACAGGAAGAGAAAGTATTTTCTTACCAATAGTATTTGAAAGAAAGTATCTGATACTGCTGTGCATTTTGGGAAACTTACATGTACCATTCATTCTGACGTATGGAATTCTAGTCATTGTTATAGGAGGGATACAGAGACCCCTCTTCCCATGAGAAAATATTGTTCTTAATTGCATTGTGTCTGTAATTATAAGACATTTTATCAAACCAAGTATGTCCAAACTGTGGAAAAGATCATCTCTCAAAACTTGTTCACATTTCTACCTCATCTTGGTGAATCATTCTGTAATCTTCACCCCTTATTCCATCAGATGGTACAGAAACATTTTTCCTAACACTACATTTCTATGTCTCTTTACCTCAAATTCTGATCACTGATCATATGTAAGCTACCCCATTGATATTAGTGAGCTACACATTCTCAATGAGTCATTTTAAAAATTCATCTGATTTTTTTTCTTCAAAAATTTACGAAGCCTTATTATCTATGGTCTATCTATATCTATTATTTATGATCTATAAAATTATGAATGGGCTGAATAGACCTCCCTTGAACTTCTCATTCCTCTTTCCTAAGCATAAAGATACTTGAATTGCATAGACTAACCTACTTATTACTTACACAAATTTATTAATTAGAAATTATTTCAATCCCATTTAGAGTTGATGGCACAATGTCCCGAAAACTTAATTTCTTATGCAGAACCAGTCAATTATAGGTCAAAGAATGTGGATTTAAGTATCATAGTTTTCCACGGTACCATAGTGCCTAGAAGGTGCTTACAATAAATTTGTTTTTATACTTATGTTTAATTCTATCAAATTGTACCCTTTCACTTCTTAGCTGTTTTATTTTGCATAAGACATAGATAAGTCATGTGAATATTGTGATATTCTAAAAGTGGAAAGATCATGTTTATTTAACTTTGAGGTAGCCATTGTGAACTTAGTCCATTATATCAGTTCAAAACATGTTTGCAAATAATAATAATTGTACAATTTTTGTTTAAATGCTGCTTTTATGATCTTTAATTCTACACTATTATTTTCAAATGTGTGAGCATTCCATAATATTTTTTTCATTTTCCAGATATACTGTATTATTTTCAGGAGGCAACAATAATAAATTAAAATTAATAAACATTAAAAATGTATTGTCTCATAATTTTGGAGACTGGAATTCCAAAATCAGGCAGGGCCACACTCTTTCTGAGTGGATGAAAGAAAAAATCATTGTTTGCCTCTTCCAGCTCCCGCTGACCGACAGCACTCTGTGAGTTGAGACCTATTTTCTGTCCCTTTGGTCACATTACTCGATCTTCTGGGTGACTCTACAAAACAGTCCTCTGCTTTCTTGTTATAAAGGCACTTGTCACTGGACAGAGAGCCTGTCTATATAATCCAAGATAAATTCCTTGTCTCAAAATCCTTAATAATCAGTCTTACCTCATGCTGTGTAAGGTTATCTTCATAGATTCTTGGGATTGCAATATGAAAGTATCTTTTAGGGACCTCATCAACAATATACATGTACTTATGTGTACACATATCCAGGTTACAGAAAAGACAAAAGTTTAAAGTACTGTACAGATAATTAGAGCAAATATTGCAATGCCATATGGTGAAAGTAAGAATAATTCAAACTATAGTAATAGCTGTAGGCTTTTTATGTTCATAACCAAAGAAATGCATACTTTGTTTTCTTAAATTAACAATGATTAAAGAAATTATTTCCAGTTTTCATGAAAGAACATATTCCCATTTCCAGGATAAGTGTTGAAAAACTCAACTACAGATTTTATAACTCTTTTAGAAAATGGGTTTCACATTCAATTTCTAAAGTCAAACCAGGAGTATTCACAGAGAAAGAGCCTTCTGGAAATGAGAAGAAAAACAACTAGTCTTTAGGCTTCCTCTTCTGCCTACTGATGTGTGTGTGTGTGTGTGTGTGTGTGTGTGTGTGTGTGTGTGTGTGTGTGAGATGAAAAGCATACCTTTATGAATAAATATAATCCATATAAATTTTATATTTCATAGATGGTACTATTTTTTCTGTCTAGTTTTAAGCACATGTTTGACTTATTTTTTTCTCCTGCCCAACTTTGGTGAAGCAACATTGCATAGTGAGAAAAGCACAGGATTTGGATGACAAAATGTGCATCTTCTGTCCTCATTGAGTAGCATTTCAAATATATAACTTTGGAATAATAATCTAAAAACATGCACCCTTTCTTTCTTCAACTGCAACATTAATAAATAAAATAATATTTTAATAAATTCTTTGAGCCTTTTAAAAATATACTAGCTACTTGGTAATCATAGCAAATATAATTACCATAAAAATAATCTATGGCCACTTCAGAAAATTTAGGAGTGCAGAAATGCATTAACACAAGCTCATGTTACATATAAATAATGAAACTATTATTAATAATTATGTGTATATCATTGATCAATGTCTATGCCAGAATTTGCACTACAAGAATAGAGTTGTTTTCTCTCATCTAGTTGATACAGCACATTCTTAAAATTGATACTCATACTATTTGTATTATACAGATAAGGAAACAAGCAAAATGTTCAGTATTGTATTCAGAGCTCATAGGTAGTGGGCAATATGGCTGTAGAGGTCAGGGGCTTTTAATCTCTACAATTTGCATAAAAACAAATGCAATGCATAGAATCTTTGCTAACTTTTAAATACTAAATATTACACTGAAAAGGCATCGATGTCATTTAGAAGTCTGGGAACTATATAAATATATTTTTTGAAAGGGGATATACTTTTGAGATGATATCGGATTTTATTTGTTGCATGTACTGTGATGTTTTAAAATATTGCATTATCGAAAAAGAAGTCGCTTATACTTCTTAAATATGTGTATATTATTTCACCAAAGTCAGCAGACATAGATTTGTCACTGGTTTTTAAATTATTTTCTCTAGGATGTGTTTGGAGTTCAGTTCTTATAAATAAGTGTAAAAATTTGATTTCATCAAAAATTATATGTGCAATATAGAGTGTACAGATATACATAAGAATGTAAGTATTATGTGCTACAAACATGTACTAATACAACTGATATAATTTTGTGCCATAAAATTCTTATTGCTTTTAGACCACCTTAACGATAACATTTTTAATATTCTTTTGTCTAATATGGGCGATTAATTAATATTAAAAAATAAAACCTTTTTTTTTTTTTTTTTGGTACCGGGAATTGAACTCAGGGCCTCTTGCTTGCGAGGCAAGCACTCTAACCACTGAGCTAAATCCCCAACCAAAACCCTCATTTTTAACTTTATGCAGATCAAATATACAAATATACTGAAGAAAAACAAGATAAGTAGAAAATGGAGATCAAAGAGGGGAAACTGACAACATAGGAACCAGTTTGAGTTAAGTGATTGCCTCTCTGCATAGCAGTAAGAGAATGATGTAGTCCAGTAGCTGAGAAGGTGAATGATTATAAGCAAAATACCTGGGTGAAATAACTGAAGTGCTGAAAGTTGACAGGTGAAGAAAACAGGAAGTAGAAAAGAGCAAATAGTGAAAGAACTTTTAAAAAGCAGAAAGAAGCTTGATCCTAATATATTGTGCTGAGAAGAAAGAAAAAAAAATAGTGATGTCAAGGAATATCACTTTTCAAAGTGAATTTTCAATATAAAGTACCTGGCTTACATGCACATTGAATATAATCCTCTTTTCTGCTTATCCTATTCTTTCCTTCTTCTTTTTTTTTTTTTTTTTCTAACCTGTGCTAGTTCTCCATAAATTCCTCAGCCGTGGGAAGTAGTTTACTACTTAATCTTGTGAAAATAATTTCAGATTTTTTTTTTAATTCAGTAAGGTAGACCTACACAAAATTATCCTGTTCTATAAATAAGCACATAAAAAGAACTATATACATGTCCTACTGCAGTGATATTTAAAATAGCATCCCATTCTTAAGATGCCATCCAATATGTTTCTTAGAAAAACCTCTTCGCCATCAGTATAAGTGTTTTTAGGAGACTAGAAGGGATGTAATCCTGAACAAGAGTTGATTGATAACATAAATATACTTTGATGCACGAAGAGTTTGAATCTAACAGAGCTGTCTACTGAAATGTTTGGGGTTGCATATGTCTTTGTCAGTGTTTCGGTGATGCCACACTTCAGAATATTGCTTATATTGTTTTCTTTTATTATCTTTACTATTATCTTTGAAATGATACAATATTTTTATTTCCCCATTTGGATGGTAATTCTATGTTGTTTGTGTACTATTTCATGCCAACACTAGAATAGAATTCTGAAGACATAGGGTGGGCAAGACTGCCTGAAATTACCTTATTTCATTTATGTATAAGTTTACTTTGAAGCAAGATTTTAGCCTATTAAATAAACTATAACCCTCAATCAGCGGTAGGGTGGAAATTTCAGAGGCTGTCAGAAACCGGCATACATTATAAGTATCATAATCTGTCAGTTACTTTTGCATCCTTCTCCTTGTAACTCCACCACGGTCCCTGCATTTCACTCTCTTCGTATGACAGAAGGCTAACTGCACTCTCTCGTGTCCCCGGTGATAGATCTTCCTTGGAGATCTCCATTTTCTATTTCAGAATTCCATTTTGATCAATGTTAAGTAGTTTTTATTGAAAAAAAAACAATGATTTTTATTTTAGGCCAATGAACTAGAGATTTTTAATCACCATATGCAAAGGTTTGTAGCTCAGGTTTTGGGCTTCATGTTTTTGGCAGTATTGTATCATTTAATACTTATCATTTAACAGTGTACTTTTGTTTTTCTCTAATTTCTCTTTTTCTTATTTTATCACAGTATTTTATTTATGAGTTTCAACTTGAGTGATGTATATTTGTCAAATATAAAGCTGTATATATAGCACTTAAAATATGGCATTTTGATATGTGTATCTTATGTGATATTCCCACAATCAAGATATTTAAAACATTTATTTTTATATGTGTGTGTTAAATAATTAAGAACTACTCTTTTCACAAGTTTCCAGTATACATTATTAATAACTCCAATATATTATTAGTAATTCTAATTGCTCATGCAATGTATTAGACACCTAGAACTTATTCATCTTATAACTATAAATCTGTACACTCTGAATAAACATTTCACCTTGTGCCCACTCTCCAATGCCTGGCAAACACTATTCCATCCTCAGTTTCTCTATATTACATATTTTTAGATTCCCCATGTAAGTTCTATCATACAATACTTATTGCTAACTGAACCTAGCTTGTTTCACTTAGCATAATGTGCTCTGCGTTTATCCAGGTTGTTGGCAATGTCAGGTTTTTTTCTTTTTTAAGACTGAATTTCTTTATCCAGCTGTTACAGGTATGTTGGTTGTTTACATACTTTCGCCACTGTCAATAATAGGGCAATGAACATAAGGTTAAAGATGCCGATTTCAGTTTCATTTGTAAAATGTCCAGTGATGTATGCCGTATCATAAGTTGTTTTATTTTTTAAAGGTTCTCCTTACAGCTCTTCATAATGGATGTACCAAGTTACATTTCCACACATTATGTTCAAGGGTTTCCTTTGCGCCACATCCTCCCTAATACTTATCTTTTTGTCTTTTAGTAACAGCCATCATAACAAAGATGAGGTGATATTTTGCTGTGGTTTTGATTTGCATATCTGTGATATTAGCGATGTAGAAGATTCGTTTTTGTACCTACTGGCTACTTGCCTCCCCTCTTACGAAAAAAGTCTGCTTTGCTTCTTTGCCCATTTCTATGTGGTTATTTGATTTTTTGTACTGACTTGTATGAATTCCTTAGATTTTTGGCTATGAGACTCTTACCAGATTTATGAGGTATAAATTACAAATAGTTTCTTTCATTCCGTATGCTGGCTTTTGGTTTGGTTGAATGTTTCCTCTGCTGTGCAGAGGTTTTTAGATTAATATAGTTCTACTTGTTTTGTTGTAGTTTTTTTCTTTAGTTTCTTGTGATTTGGGTGCTATGAAACAACTATTACTACGGCCAATTTCAGAGAGCTTTTCCCTCGTGCTAGAGTTACAGTCTCAGGTCATATGTTTAATTTTTAAAATTTCGTTTGAGTTGATTTTTGTATATAGTATTTCTGATTACTCTTTAGTTATCTTACTCATGTAATCCAGTTTTCCAAACACTATTTATTAAAGAGATTGTCCTAAGTATCTTTGTGGAATGTTAAGTGAAATAGGTAAGGAACTGGGAGGGGCGGAGAGAGGAGAAGGCAATATAAAACAACTAACAGAGAAGTCAATTATTACGTGGCGAGGAGGACCTGGGGGGAGCGCCTACGACACCCAAGGCCTTCCCACCACCCGGGGCGCAGCCTTCACAGGAGTATGGCCAGGTCACCGGCTGCGTAGGATGCTTACTTGGTTCCGCACAAGGACAGTTACTGGGACCAGGTCATGGCTCTGACTTCATGATTTCCCACCCTTCCAGCTCCTGTCTTTATGGTTTGTATCACTCACCACGAATTAAGAAATGAGTGAGCTGCGTATTAGGGTCTCTATGTGTCTGCCTACAATCGCGCGACTTCTCCAGTTTATGAAGGCGCCCAGCTGAGTGAATGATGGAGGATGGAACTACACCGCGCGCTGTGCTTCTGAGCACGTAGGGACAGTTTCTCCTTTACAGAACAGGCTCCATCTATTCACTAAGGCGTGTTCCTGCAGGGTTTCACCTGCTAAGATGTACTGCCTTTTCCAACTTTGCTTCAATATTCTATCGGCATCGGCTGGCAGTGTTTGTGTGTGTGTGTGTGTGTGCGCACATTTGTGGAAGGCTCACACCCGTGTGTATGCATACAGATTATTGTCTGATTGGCACTGGAGGAAGAAAAGGAGTGAATGCTCTTGACCCTTATTTCATACTGCAGGCCCTCAGGGGCTACCAGAATGCCGATATCTCCTTCCTAAATTGAGAGTAGGTGGGCGGGAACCTAGAATCCCATTAAGATCACTCCAGGAGCTGGTGTGTTAAGGCGGCTCTCTCAACACCCTGGAGCTCTCTGGAGAATAACTTGTTACGAGTGAGCACGCGCTGAGTTGCGCTCTGGGTTCCGCCTGTTGATGTAATTGTTTCCTCCCACATATATTCTGAAACTCGCTGCGGGGACTTCCCTGGAGCTGACTCTCTGTCTTTTGGTCTTCAAGTCTCCCAACTGTGAGCTCCATAATCTTCTTGGCCTTGTAAGGTTAGCCTGCCTCAAACGTGTTTTATAGTATGAGCATAGAGTAATATATATATTTACTCTTTTATGTATGTACACTACACATATGCACATTACGTACATATTCATGAAAAAATACACATATGTGCTAAATTAAAATGTGTATATGCCTTTATAAATACATATTTCAATTGCTTAACATATCAATTTATCATTTTTAAATTACCAATTAAATACTGGAATGTAAGAATGGCAGAGTTTTGTTGTTGTTTTTTTTTTTTTTTCATTATTATAACTTTAATATGCCGTATAGCTTTAATCTGTATTCTGGTTTTAACTCAGAGGCAAGTATTACTCAGCTAACTTAGCAATGACTAGGGAAAGGAAATAACATGTGAATAAAACTTAAACAATACAGAATATTTATGTACATTAATACTCAGTACATTTTCAGCCTTGGTACTGAACCATACTTATATTTTTTGGCCAAATTGAATACAAAATCACCAATTTTGAATTATGGTATATTAGTTTAATCACTATAACTATGTTTTTTTGTTTTTGTTTTTGTTTTGTTTTGTTTTGGTTTTTTTAGTCTCATTGGATTCCATATAGAGAAAGAGACATGGAGGTGAAATCTTGTCTGATTTTTTAAAAATTGCATGGAAATGAAAGAGCATATTTCATGCTATTCTCCTTGCTCATGCACATGCCTCCAGTCTTGAAATAATTTGCTTGGATTTCATGCTGAGCATAGAATGAAGAGAAAACTCCTCTAAGGGAGTAACTAAACTAAACAGAGTTGCTGCCTTCATTAGGATTTGCAGGTTTTCACTCAAAAAAACATTTTATTCACTTAATCAAATGAAATAGTAGGTAATGTATTTTCATGTGTCAGAATCACGCACATGAAAATAATTTTAAACTACAAATATTTCAAAATTACTATTTGTATGATATGACCTTCAGTCCAAGGTTAAATCCACAACTCCCCACCCCCACTATCAATCCATTTAACAGGCGCTGTAAACAAATCTACCTAGGAAGGTTTTACAGAGACAAAAATGATTACTGAACAGGAATTTTTCTTATTTAGACATTATAAAATATTAACTATCATATTTAAGGAAATGCAATGATATATGTAAATTATAGCAAAAATTTTGGATTAATCATACTTTAGTTTATAGTTTCTTGTAATTATAATGTTAATTTAAGATGACTTACCCGCGCTTTTAATTTATGGTAAATACATGTGTGTATTGCTTTTCTATTAAATTAATTTGAAATTGAATATGATCTTTCTTTTTTATTAAAAGCTGAGATTTGAAAGATATACTTTACTTTTAAACATTTTTCTTTTTTATCAATTATTTTGCTTATCTATCCCTTATAAGACCCTGAATAAAATATCTCTTTTCAAATTCTATATTATAACTGTACACATTTTCAGAGAAAGTTCTCAGCCATGCTTAACCAATTTCTCCCTGTCAACCACAACTGAAATCATCCATCTTTCTTCTGGTAACAAAATTATTTATTTCAGCTAATTCAACTTTAGCTAACCAACATGAACAGCAATAATGAATCATTGATAGTGAACTTCTTGTACACAAAATTCTTCACTTAAATGAATGTTTATTTTTTCACTACGACTCTTAGCTTCATTATTTACAAATTTTAAACTTATGTGTAGAGTGTTAGAAACAATTTCTCACATGGGAGAATGTGATGAAGAGTGTTTTCCTATGCTTTCTTTTCAGTTTCCCAAATGACTTAAAGTACTGTATAAAAATATATCCTTTAAAACGGGAAAATAAACTAAAGTTTCTCTATTTAAATTGGCATCAAAGGAGGGAGAACATCAGAAATTGAATCAGGAAATTTTCCAAAAATTTGTTCAAATTATCTAATCTAGATTATTTGTTAACTGCTACATAATTCAAATTTGAGCCTCTTAAGTATATATCTGTAATAGGGTAAATTAATGAAATCCACAAATGTAGAACGACCTAAATATAACACAAGTTAAAACCCCAGTCAGGCAATAAGTGAAGGTGGCTGTTCTTTTGCTGGTAGGCGGTTCTCTTCCATGTAGTGATTTAGGACATAGAGCAGGTTTCCATTTTGCAGCTCCACTTTTCCTTTTGGACAGCTTTATATGATCCTCCTGATGCAACAGTCTTTCTTAAAATCCTTTGTCTGAAAGTGTCTCCCTTCCACTCACTGAGCATGGTTGCAGAGATATGAAAGAAATAGTATATGATTGTCCACCCTGGTAGAAACAAAATTTGATAAACAGCTAATTGGTTCTTTTATTAATATGCTCATGGACTTAGACCCTTGGACATATTATCCATGGAAATAAGCAACTGAAAGAAAAATAATAGAAAGTGTAGTAATAACTACATTGGAGTCCTCTAAATAAGTCCAGTATTAATTAAAATTCCGAATATCTAAAGTTAAAGGAGGTAAAGTTCAATTTGGCTTATAGTTTGTAGAGATTTCAGTCCAGCTGGCTCTAAGGCAGGGTAGCAGGCAGAGAGAGAGACATCGCTGAAGAGAAATATTCTGTGACATGGCAGGGCAGGCAGAAGGCAGCAACGCAAGCAGCAGCAGCAGCAAAGCAGCAGAGTAGCTCCTTTCCGTCCTTTTATATTCCATCCAGGCTACCGGCCTTTTGAGTGATGCCACCTGCACCCCAGTGGGGAGCACCTGTAAACCCAGCATCGCATCATTAATCTCAGAATCACACATCTGATCTCAGCCACCTTTGAAATGCTCCATAAAGAATGATATGCTTGAGATAGTCCTAAATGGATGCATCTTGAGACCATACTCTTAAGTGAAATAAATCGGACACACATGTTTAAATACCACTGCTTCTCTGGTGTGAGAAACTGAAAGTGTAAATAAAGACCAAAATGTATTATATTGGGAAAGGGAAGAAAATGTCCAAATGGGAAAGGGAACACGGGAGGGGGAACGGAACAGAGGGACAAGAGAAATAAGAAATGGAAGGAAAAAATGGAAAGAAAGCTTTTGTAAATAGGGAGGGAGGAGGCAGTGAGGGGAGGGCAGGGGAATGGGAAAAAAGAAGGCACAAGATATGTCACGTACAGGTACAAATCCCCTATGATGAATGTTATCACTATGTACATCTAAAATGTACCATTAAAATAAAATTAAATAAAAAGAAATGCTTCATGATCACCCAAGGCTTTGGGGAGACATCTAAATACAGGCCATCACAATCCAGAAATTGATTTTCAATTTTGTTATTGGCCACCTAGCATTAAGTGTAGATTTTTAAAGAGGGATTTTATGGTACACATTTAATAAATTATCTAATTAATTTTATTAGATTAAAAGAGTCTCAAAAATTAAAAATAAGTGTCAAAGATTAGAAAGCTGAAGTTTTGTGATGAATCTTTTTCCTAAAATATAGCCCTCGGGTTCTGAGTCTGTACATTTCAGATGAGGAGCTATTTGCTACAGTTTTGTTCCATTTATTTGTCTCTAAAATTACACATTTATTTCAGTAAAAATATATGAAGTGTACAAATTTCATAGTCCATTCATGCACATAGCCCAAATCACATCCCCAATTTCCAGAAAGGATTATTGGTACTGGTAAATGAATGGTTAGTAGAGACATTTCTAGGCAAAGGTGTTGAATATATATTTAATAAAAATTAAAAATAAGAATCTTAATTCTTATGTATAAATTAAATATTTCCATCATTCCAGAAATTTCTTTCATACTTCTCATATCATCAGTGATTCTCATTTCCATGGTTCAAGTTCATCAATTTTTATTGGAGGTAAATAATCTTCCACACGTCTATCTAATTGTTATACATGTTCCAGTTGATACAAATTTAGATCTTCTAGAATTACTAATAAACCCAATATAAATAAGCCAACAAAGGAAGAGAAGGAAAGAAGGGAGAACGGTGGGGGCTCAGAGAAAGGAAAAAGTGAAGGAAGAGACTTCCTCTCTTACTTTTTCTAGAGCATTCAAAGGTTGCCATTCTAAATTCTCGCTCTCTCTTTGAAATGTAGACAAACATTTTAAACAACTAATTAACCCTCTTGCCAGTTTGAAGACTTAAGAATATCTTCTTAAAACATGACAATTGTCTCTGTGATGCCCAGTGATCAAGAAAGAAGGAAAATCTGTCTTCTAGTTTTTTTCTTTCATTGATTGATCAACAGATGGATTGATTGCTAGGGTTGAATGTAGGGCCTGCTTACGGCAACCATGCACGTTGTCACCCAAAAACTGCATTCCTATTCCCAATCTCCTACTTTCTGTTGTAGACTAGAGCCTAATTAAGTTGAACCTTGCAAAGCTCTCTTTTCATAAAGAGACAAGAAGCTCATTTTTTTCTTTTAATTGACCACTTACCAAACACAGAGTATCACCATAATTAGTAGGTGCATGCAAGGTAAAATCTGTGTGACAAGCTGTGCTGCCCAGACCTTTGAATTGAGCACTAGTAATTGTATATTTTGAAAACATGTATGCAAAGATCTGTATCTAGTTGACAGAATAAAAACGATAAAATTTCCTTATATTTGCAAACAATTTGAGAGAGTCAGGGACTACCACAGTGGGACAGAAGGGCAAAACCACAAAATGTGCTCCCGGACACAGTAAAAGTATTGCCCTTTGTAGCGTAGTACATTGTTCTCCTACCCTTATGATCATTTTACCTGACCCATCATAAGACTGATAAAACTAAAGAAGGAGTTTGTTTATGCAAAATGAGAAAAATGTTCCCAAGGGGAAAAAAAATCTAGATAAATCCTCTAGTTTCTTCTGCTGTTAGTCAACTTAAAAATCACTAATTTTGGAGGTCACACAGCTGGGAAACAGATTAGTACTTTGCCACTAACTATGCTGGAGCTAACATAGGCTAAGCATAAGAGTCGTCCGGGTTACTTTGTAGAAACCCAAAGGCCACTTTTGCTGCTAACACTTAGCTTCACTTGAGTCTGCAGATACCTGATGGACAGCAAAAGTAGAATGCAGACTTTGCGTCTGTCTTTTTTTCTGTCCCCTTTGTTGTCTTTCCCCTTAGTCACATTTTCTAAGGGTTAATTTTACATGTGTTTTCCTTTACTTTCTTTTTCCTCTTTTTTTGCCCCTACCCTTGTCCTAGGGCCCAGACTCCCAAGTCTGGACTGTTTTGTGCAGGATAATGGTGCCAGCTACCCAAAACCTCAACAGCCCATAGGACAAGTTGACTGTGACCACCCAGGAATCAGATCTATCCTGAAAAGAAACTTCTTTTAGAACCATGCAACCATCCAGTGGAAACTACTAGATTTTGGTATACTCCAGCAAAGCAGTAAAAATCTGCTGCTCTCTTGCTTCTGCAAGTAGTTTGATCCCTTCCTCACAACCTTCAACCAAAGCCCCAATTTGGCTGAAGTGCTGCCCCTCCTCCAATAAAGCACTTCCTGTGTTAGTCTTTGTATGCTTGGCCTGGTCTTTATTCTGCCATCTCGAGGTCAAAAGATACCATAGTCTGATATCATCTCCATATCTGGTTCAATATTTATTCAGTAATAAAAGAGTTTTCTTTCTCCTCTGTTTTTAAAGATATTTTCAAGGCTTGGGAAATTTTAAATTATATTTCCACAACACTGCACAATACTAAACTTTTATTCTTGTATGACAATTTCCATTCCTTCGATTATTTTTGTGATTCACATTCTTTATTGGTTAGGCTTCATTATTAAGTAGACCAACATTTCTCTGCATCTTCATCTCCTTCAACAAAAAGAGTCAGTGAGTATTAAACTCCTGAATTCTTAAATTTCAGTGTTTTATAATTTTCTACCTTATTTTTCTCTTGATTTCTTTTTTTGTGCTCATATTTGTAAAGATTGTACTAAATCTTGACCAGTTCTGCCTAGCTGAGGTAGATCTTTGAACTTCCTCTGTCTTTTGAATTTGGATTTGATAACCTTTTGAGCTAATTCATTACCCTCTAGAGAATAATTTTGACCTGGTTTAGACTTGCTAGTTGTTTAAAATTTTTCTGACCTTAAAAATTGAAAGCAAGTATGAAAAACTGTTTCATATTTGAAACTGCTGATTTGAAGTGGACCAATGGGAGAATTTTCAGTACTTGCTATTTTCATTCACTCCTAATTACCAGCCTCATTTTGTTTTGTTTTGTTTCGTTTCAGGGGGTGCTGGAGATTGAACTCAGGACCTTGCCCTTGCTAGGCAAATGCTTTACCACTCAAGCTAAATCCCCAACCCCATAGTCTCATTTTTAATAGGTTTTCCTGCACCATCAAATGAATTCTGTTTAGTTTGGTCGTGAAGCCAGTTTAATCTCAGCTTTTAGAAATCTCTAGCTTTTGTGATGTGTTTATAATATTTGTAAGTTAAATTGTGATAAATACATAGTTTTTATGCTCAGACCTTTTCAGGAGGATGATTTTAAGATTAATAAAAACGTGATTATTTTCACATAATGATCTTATTACTGGTTGAGCATTCTCAGGGAAACTGTTTCCAGATTCTTGGTAACTCAAAGAATTAAGTAACAATAGTGAGGTTTATTGAAACAAAAGTACACTCCTCAGAGTGGGAGCAGACCAGTGAGAAGAGCTAAATGGCCCCAAAAGGGACAGATACTGAATCTTTTAAATCCTGGGACTATGGGAGGAACACAGCAGTACACCGACAGGAGTCACAGCCCAAGTGGGTACCGGATTCATCCCACCAATTAAAAGGGAGGGTGGAGAATTTTTGACCATACCAGGTTTTTAGAGGAAATGTTTCAGTGTCCAAAGCCGAAGTCTAGTGGTGCCAAAATCTCAGTGCACATAAAGTTGGATGCTTTCCAGGTCATGCATTTTTTATTTTTGCATTTTTGTTTCTAGGCATTCCTGGGTATCTTTGTGGGACAGAGTAAACTTTATCTGTTGTTTTTCTGATGTTTTAACATAGTTTGCTCTGTCTGGTTTCTCAAATCTCACTCCATAGCTGTCTGTTCTTTAATTATCTTCACTCTATATCCTACCTCATTCTCGTTCTCCAATCAAGAATAAGAAAAGCTTATACAGTAGTGAACAGATAAAGGGCTTTACAAATATAAATGTGATCATTATATGGACAATTTACCAATACTTGTTCTTGGTTAAAAAATAAAAAAAAAATATATTGAAATAATTTAAACTAATGCTAACTTCTAAATGACTCAAGTGTCCAGAACCCACAATCAAATATTAGTGAGACATACCACACCAAAATAATATATTATGTAGTGAAGGATTTTCCCACTGAATCGCAGAGAAAATAAGAAAATAAAGAAAGTAATATGATAACTCAAATTTAAAACTGAAAAAAAAAAAAAGAAAATTTGTTGTGTGGCATCTCCCATTAAAATGGGAGGAGAAAAAGAAGTGTGATTTGTACCTAAAGAAATATTCTTTTAAAATGCAATCCTTTGTAATTATACCAATTCTTTTTGCAGTCATTAGAGAAATTCCCATAAACCTTTTTTCTTCCTCGGGCCAGTTTTGGGGGCCTTCCTTAACATTTACATTGACTTTGAATCACCTCTTATTGTTTCAGATAAGACATGAAGTGTGAAAGCAACCTCCAGATGGTGGGAAGTACTCAGCCCAGGTCACCAGAGAGCAGTCAGCCACCGAGTGTGCTGGTGATCTCCAGACCCCCCATACCCGCCCCGCCCATTACTCTGCTGTTATGTAAGCAGGCGTGCACTGCATCACCCGCAGTTTCTTTGTTCTCCTATTTTCTTTGGGGTTCTTCCTACGGGAGGCCAAATCCGCGGACTGGTTCTCTGCTCCACTCGGCCTCTCCAGGGATTTGTTGAGTGTTGCTAGCACTTTGTCTTTCTCTCAGTCCTATGAGCACAGTGATGCGGTGGTTTCCTATTTCACAGATAGCTGAGGATCTTACATTCCTCCTTGCACCTTTTAGCCTGTCAGGACCTCTGCTCTCGCTCTCTGCTTCTTGCTGAAACCCTGTTAGAGACACAGTAGTGGGTTTACCAGTCGATTAGTTAATGGCGTTTAAGCATTAGGGCCTTCAATTGTACGAACTCTGGGAGACCTTCAATGGCTGTGACTTAGTGAGCATTGTGGACTATCCCATGTGGTGATACAAAGAACAAGTGCAGTCAGCCAGCATTATTTTATAAGTTTTTTAAAATAAATGAGCCAAAACAATGTTTGGAGCATGGGACCTTCCTACAAACTCAAGTATGTAGACTGATTTAAAAAAAAAACAAAAAAAACAAAAAAAACACTACCTTCTATGTTTCACTTTATACTGTAATTTTATACCACTTTCTTCTGAAAATAAATCTTGAAACTGTAAAAGTTTGTTTCCACCAAACCTGTATTGGAACCTACTGATCCATCATCTACCTAGGAAATCCTTTGAGGTAATGTTTGAGGTGAAAATATCATGATTATAAATTTTGAGATCTACTTTCTAACCTATAATGACAATACCAATAATACCAAAAACCTTCAATTAGATAGTATAAATATGTTATTTGCTAAAAATAAAATTCAGATTCTACATTGTCTGCCTAAACTAATTTTTTTTAAATTTTATTTTATTTTAATGGTACATTTTAGATATACATAGTGATAACATTCATCAGAGGGGATTTGTACCTGTACACAGTATACCTTGTTGCTTCTTTTTTTTCCCATTTCCCTCCCCTCCCTTATCCCCCTCCTCCCTCCCTATTTACAAAAGCTTCATTTCCATTTTTTCCTTCCATTTCTTACTTCTCTTGTCCCTCTGTTCCTTTCCCCCTCACCCTCCCTTGTTCCCTTTCCCATTTGGACATTTTCTTCCCTTTCTCAACATAATACATTTTACTCTTTATTTACACTTTTAATTTCTCACACCAGATTAAAAAAGTGGTATTTAAACATGTGTGTCTGATTTATTTCTCTTAAGTGTATAGTCTCAAGATGCATCCATTTACCTAGGAATATCTCAAACTTATCATTCTTTGTGGCAGAGTAGTACTCCATTGTATATCGCTGTCACTGATTGCCTAAACTAATTTTGAAAATAGAGATGAGGTAATGATTATGGGTGGGATTATTGGGGAGGATCATACTAAGAAGATGACATTTGAGCACAGTTCTGATTTCTGACCTTTATAGGTGCACCAAATAATTCAATAGAGACTATAGATCATATTTTAGAAATATTTTTAAAGTGTAACATATATATATATGTTATACTTTATATGTATATATGTGTATAATCAAATAAATGCAAAAATCCAGGGTGGAAAAAATATCCAAATTTAAATAAAGACAGGATCAGCATCCCATAATTCTTTCCCTCACTTCAGGCTGCCCACCCTCACACCACATTGTCCATATTCTACCTTGAATTAAAGCTCCAGATAAGAAAAGAAAACTCTTCCTGTGCCCACCAGGCTCTACATGTAGCATACATGTCTCCTTGTTCCTTGATCATATCAGATACTCACATTCTCTCTTAACATTGAAGACCCTCCCCCCCAATTTCTGTGGTTGGTTACTTTGCGTGGAATGCTCAGCTTACATGTTACCTTCTCAGAAAGCCCTGTCCTAACAACAACCCTCCTGAAGCTAAATCCAGATCTGTCCCTATATCATACATTGCAAATTAACTTATCTTGACATGCTTAACATTTCTCTTTCCCCATCTTATGTTAAGTTCCAAGAGACAGTGTCCTTTGTGTCCCCTGTAGCTGAAACCACACAGCTGGGAATCAAATGTGGTTCTCTGATAGTGACCTAATTAATGCTTGTTAGGGACTAATATACTGCAACAGAGAATTTTTCATAACTGGAAGTAGCCATCCCCCAGCTGGGTGACTGTCCTTATCACTTAATGTAGAATATTGGCTTGTTCTCTCAGGAGTCTTACAGCTTAGTCTTAGGCATCCCTTAACAGGCACAAGGTATGGGGTTGGGGATTTAGCTGAGCGGTTGGAGTGCTTGCCTTGCAAGTACAAGGCCCTGAGTTCAATCCTCGCCACACACACACACACAAAAGGCGTGAGGTAAAGAGGCAACATCTTCTACCTCCTCTGGGAAGGGCCCTTCACTTCTGAATTGAATAGACAGTGGGAGTTCAAACCAAGTATTACTCTTTCCCACCTTCTGAGATTTAATGTGTAGGGTCATGGATCATAAAGCGAGAAACATACAAGAACTACTTGTATTAGGATACTTTAATTCATAAGAGTCACATTTTCTTTATCTATTCCACTGTTGATGGGCATTTGGGCTGTTTCCAAGATTTAGCTATTACAAACTGTGCCACTATAAACATGGGGGTGCATATATTGCTCCCATATGATGCTTTTAATTCTTTTGGGATCATACCAAGCAGTGGAATA